>VZTI01000607.1:521353-576092 GCA_013397865.1 Struthidea cinerea
CCGGGGTGCAGGGAATGGGGGGATCGGTGCCCGGCCCCGGGGCGAGCAGGGGCAGCGCGGCTCCTGCCGTGCCATGCCGGGCCGTGCCGTGCCGGGCCGTGCCGTGCCGTGCCTGCGGTGCCCTCCCCGGGCGGGTGCTGCACCGCCGGGCGCCCCGCGCCCCCTGCTCGGCAGGCCTGTGTTGGAGAGCGGGCATCCTCCCCTCCTTTCCAGAGCGGTTCATCCCCACTGCGTTTCCTGAGAACTTGTTTTGAGGATCTCTGTTGAAGTCTCTACTAATATGTGTGTTTCAAGGAGTTGCCAAAAATGGGCTTTATTAGGCTATCGAGCAGCCGCGCAGTGACATCACTCATGTAGATGATTTACCAGGTGTGCAGCGGACGGGAGTGACTGTTCTGTGGCATCACTTCTGTACCCCACGCTGTCTGTGGCCAGTCTCAGGTTGGCTCTGGCGCTGGCACGGATGGGCTTAGCCACGTCCTTTGCGCACCACACGAAAGGCTCTGTGGGCATCACTCCTGCAGTCATTGATGGCAGTACTGCTAGGAATGGACAGGTTTTTCGGGAGCCTTACTGGAAAGCAAAGGGTATAGCAGTGCAGTCTGATGGGTATCTTGCATTTTTTTTTGAAGTTGTGCGTACTTTTTATTGCCTCCTACTGGATGTGAAGATGATTGCATAATCCTCCTTTAGATTAAATTGTGTAGTCTGTAGGCAGTGATTCCTGAGAGGTTTTGGCTAGGTAGTGCATTATGTTTTAGGCTCATTTAAACTTTTGTGGCATTGTGTGTACACAATCACGGATTTCAATGGTCTTGTGACTTAAACTCTTTATGGTGGTTGAATCCCCCCCTTAAAAGTGACCTTAGAATGTTCATTCATGACAGCTCTCCATTTGATGTAAGAAAATCATTATTTGTCACTAAACCTGATACACAGCTCAGTGTGTAACCTTATATTTTATTCTAAGAATCCAAATGTATAGTTTTCATCAGCTGTGAAATAATGGCCAAACCTGACTTGAGTTGAGACAGGAGCATAAGGAAAAGTAAAACAGTGTAACTGCAAATGGTCTGAGGTATGCCTTTTCTTGTTTCTACATGTGTATGGCCCGAAGGAAGATACTTTTGGCGAGCACATCCCTTGTTCTGCTTGGATCCCTTCTTAACCCCAAAATCAGAGACATATTTCTGTGCTCTGCTACAATGTTTAATTACAGACGTTTGCTACAAGTGCTCCTCATGCCCTCATTCCCTAGCCTGATCACTTTTCTCCCTGAAGGGCTAATTTAGGTCAAACTTGTGAGTCACTAAGAGATTTTCATCACGATGTCATTCTGAAGGATTAATGGAACTGGTTGCTCACCTTTGGGGAAGGAATTTTGCCATTAATTCTTTCAAGCAGAGGATGAGCCAAGAAGCAATTTTAGCACTATTGAGTCTTCTAGGCCCAAATAAAATTGCTTCACTTCTGGGATGTTTGTTTGGATTTATTTTTCCAAGAGGATTGCTGGTTTGTCTTTCCATTTGTTTTGCTGTCTTTCTGACTTCTTCCGTTTCATTTTCTTCCCTCTATCTCTGTCTCACTTCCTGTGTTTAAATACCAGTTGACTTCTCTTTAACTCTTCTCTATTTGTCCTCTTCTCAGGTTGTGGAAGGTACTCTGATGTTCCTTTCTCCCCTCTCTTCCTTTTGCTCTTTTCAACTATTGTAGGAGTTTCATAAATCTCCTGAATGATATCAGAGTGCAGCCTCTGTGCCTTTTTTGGGGCACTATCCAAACCATACGCACTCTTTGAGAAACTGGGGAAGAGGACATCTTCCCCACATGCTTTTACAGTCTGTTCTCCCAGGTCTGGTCTTTCTGTTTCCATCAGCTTAGTGCATTGCACTGACTGTTCATTTTTCCACTTCCTTGGGCACAAGGCACTGTAGACTTCCCAGTAAGGTGTCACAAGTGATTCTTTGCTTCCCCTGTGCTGTCAGTTGTTCGTAGTTCTCGTGGTCAGTTTGTTAAGTGGGGGATTTTCTATGATAGATTCATACTGAAGTTGTGAAGTAAAATTTATTTTTTCAGGAACTTCACCATAGAGAGAGGAAATTCTGTGTTCCTTAAAGTCTTTCTTGTCTCTTCTATAATTGTTTTGTGTCAGAAGTATGTTTTGTGTCTGAGAAACTTAGAAAGTGCTTTTCCCTTGTATGTAGCAAGCCATACTTAACATGAAGTCCTCCTTAGGATCACTGAGTGCAGCTGATACTGTCTTTGAGCTGACAGATAAGGGTGAAACTGGACTTCAGATAGCAGTAATCTTCAGGTATGATGATAATAATAATCTAGAACAAGAAATGTGTGTTTAATTTTTCTGTGTTAAAGTGGGGAATAGAGGGTATTCTGTTGTTTAAAGCACATCCTTCCAGTGCTTCTGACAATGGCTGCAGCTTCCTTGGTTTCCTGCTCAGTGAGCCAGACACAGGCTCCTCTGCTTCCATCTACCTTGGGGCAGAGGTGTGGAGTGGCTCTCGGTTTCCCTGTCCTCTTCTGCCCTAGATAGAGGTATGTGGCCTTCTCTGAGCCCAGAGGCAACTAGCAGGAGTCAGTGCTGGAGGGGATATTTTGTGGGACACAACAATAGGACTGAGGAAGGTGACAGACTAGTGGCTTCTGGTGTGAAGTTGCAGGGGTTTGTGGAAGCAGGAGTAAGACCTATGAGGATGTAGGGCTTTTGTCTTCCATGTCCCTTGATTAATGGACTTGATTAAACTGGATTATTGTGTATTTAGGCTTGGTTAAGTTTATGGAAGATTTTTTTTTTTCTCCCTCTCCCACATTTCAAATTTGGTGTCCTAGGTTTTTTTCCTTGATTGAGTGTCCTCTTTTTTTTGTTTGTTTTTTTGTGTGTGGTGTAATAACTCACTAGTTGACGTTTTTGTGATCTAGTGCTCTGGAGAAGAACAGAAGAGGGATAAAGATTATGCAGTTATTATGCACTTTGTTTTTTATTATTTCTTCTCTAAAAAGCCACAGAATTGAAAAATGCCTTTGTAAAGTGGGTTAAAATTGAGAGAATTTTCATCTATCCTCCCACGTAAGCATTAGAAACCTTGGATTTGCTGCATGAATGCTTGTATTTCAAAATCAGAGTCAACGTTTCTGGGGCTAAGTGAGGAGATAATTTAGCACATTTTCTCAATTGCAGCTTGTTGTGATTGTATCTTTCTCTTTGGCATTCCCCAAAATAGTTTTTCCAAGTAAACACTATAATTCTTATACCAGCTAGTGCACAGCAGCAAGTTTCTTGCTCCCACCTGTTCTTACCTGCTTCTGGCAAGAAGATTGGGTGTCTGTCCCTTGTGAAATATATCTGCAAGCCAAAATGAAATGCCGTGCCACTCACTTGGAATGAAATGCAGTTTAACACTGCAAACATCTTTGTTGATTTTGAGGGGAAGTGGTGCCAACATGACTAGGACAGCTTTCCTGAAGCTGAGTAGTACTGAGAATCCTGATATGCAAAGGTGAGGGCCTTTCATCCCACCTGGCGCAGCAATTAAGTGATGTGATCGCGATGTCTTTCACGTCTTTCTTGGCTGTGATGAATTGTTGTGATGCAACTGTAGTTATTTGTTCTATCTAAAAGAAAAAAAAAAAATTCATCCTCTTGGTGGCAGCCATGAGAGCACGTTCCCGTGTGTTATTTGCATGTGTTAAAAGAGGGATATGGTTTTGCTGTCTGAGCCATCACAGCCAGAGGCTCTGGCTAGGAAGCGCACTGGATGGCATGAGGCTCTTGGGATTGCCAAGGGAGCCAGAGTTAAGCCCTGGGACTTGGGGTTTATAGCTGGTATAAACTGTCATCATGTGCAGCATGGCTGCTGGAAAATGACTGGTAAAGCTGGACCCAGCTGGTTTTAAAAAAATGCTGTGGGGAGTCCCAAAGGCCTGCAGAGAAACCATTCGTGTTTAATGGACTTTTTCCTTCCATACATTTAAACTAACACAGTGCTTAAATGCCTCACAGTGATGAAAGCCTGCTGTGGAGCTCTTAAGGTTCAGTATTGAGAAAAAGAGAAATAATTTGGCTAAGTGAGAAATATTTTGTAACTGCAGCAAGTATCTAATGTGGAGAGCATTTACGCTGTCATGGATTCTTTACTGAACCATCCAGAAATGTGACAGATGCTCTGCCAGGAACAGCTTTATACCTTTAAAGTTGCTGGGATTTTTTTTGTTCTCGTGTTGGGAGTAAATAAAGAAATATACTTAAATGGATAAACTCATCCTAAGTACATGAAAACTACCCAGATGGTAAAACTTTGACTTCAGTTGTAGTGGGTGATACATTATGAAGTATTTGCTGTTTATACTATGATAGTCTGAATTTTGTTTCTGTTTGTATTACTGAAGTATCCCAGAAGCTGTCTGCTGGTTAGAAGAGTTGGGCAAGGGTTATTTTGTTAATCTTGCTACCATATTCTACTTGCCTGAAAAGAAAGAGCTCTGTCAAGTTTGCCTTGGCATTCCAAACTGAATTTGTAGGTCTGTCTTCTGGCTATAATGTAACAGTAGCACAAATAATACCTGATATTATATTCAGAGCTTTGGCTTAATAAATCTAAAAGCAAATTGATATTTTTCCTTGGGTCTTTTAAGTTGTGCTGTGTCTCTGTTACAGATTCTAAGCTGTATATTCATTATTTCCAAAGACTGATTGTGATCATTATTTCTGCCCTCATCTCAGGCATTTGGCATTGGGGATAGGCAAAAGGTAGTGAAAGGTTTTGCAAGTAGCACCAAAACAGAAGAGGGAAACCTAGGAATTGCATCCAGGCTTCCAGAGTTTTTAGTTTAGGTCTGTTTGCTGTGCAAAAGTAATTTGATGATGTTTCTATAAACATTAAAGCAGGAAGATTTCTTTCACCTTATGTTAAATTTTGTCATTGCTTCTACACTGACTTCTAACAATGCTAATGTTGCATGTGTTTATTAAATATTTAACCCTCTTGTAAGAAAGGGACACCCAGAAGTGTAGTGTGAAAATCATTCAGTGCAATTACTATCTTGTTATATAATGAGCATGCATATTTCTTATATTCAATTTCCATGTATACTTTATTTAAATAATATATCTTGAGAGCTTTTGACTTCATCCTTATAATGTACTTTAACACTGTGTTGTCTGTCTCTTTAGGGATGATTCTGTACCAGAGGATAATATTTGGAGGGGTATTCTCTCTGTGATTTTCTTCTTTCTAATCATCAGTGTTCTAGCTTTTCCTAATGGTGAGTAAGGTTTATACAGCTTGTACTTCATGTTTTTTAAATGTGAATTTCTCTTTATTGCCACTATATTTACTTTGACTTTTATTTAAATACCAATTTTCAGTGTATTGTTTCTTTACTCTTTTGAATTGCTTTATATTAAGGAACAGTCTAAAATGGATTGTAGTCATACTGAGCAGAGATAAGTGTTATTTATAGCTTATTATTTATAGTCTGTATTTAACAAGGAAGTCAAGTTCTCAAAATCAGTGTCTTGTTTGCAGATGTGCAGTTGCAGCTCAGATTGCTAAGTAATGATGCTAACAGACCCTTAAATAATGTTTAAGAGGGCTTTGCCTCAGTGTGTTTTAACAGAAGTGTAATTCTAAAAATTCTCACACACAACACCTTACATAAAGCACCTTACCAGAAGATAGTGATAGAAAAAATGATTTAAGTTGCATTACAATGTAAAACCACAGTTGCTCAGTAGAAGTTAAAGGTGGACAAAAGTTTGGTAGTTGTGTGAGGAGCAGAAAGTGCAAAAATGTAAGAAAGTTTGTGTGTCACTTAATTCTGTGAAAGAAATGCTTCTACCTGGTTTGTCTGTTTCGGTTTTTTATTTTTACTTATTGCTGTCAGCAAAATCATGATTCTTTGGTCAAGTCTGAACTGTCTCACAATTGGCAGTGTTCAGGAAAAAACAGTAATTGTGTTCAGGGCAGCTTTGTACTGCAGAGTTGGGATGTGTTTTTCCCATATGTTAAAAATTCTATATGCACACTTTTCACAAAGTGCTGCCTGAAAAACTGAATGCCAGAGAAAAACAAACTTTATGAAAGAGTGGTCTGCAGTGTGTGCAGAAAATACTTGTTGAGCCATTTCTTGCTACCTAAATGTACGACTCATCTTTAGATGTTTTCCAGTTTCACAAGACTTACCTTCTCTGCTCTTCACATTAGCTAAGAGGTTTTTAATCTAATAAATCAGTTTCATCACTGGCTCTAAAGTAAATAAAATTTGACACTGGTAAAGAGCATCGGTGTCTTCCTTCTTGTCAGCTATATGTGATGTTCAGTTTGGAAATTTCAGGAGGCCTGTTTGGTGACATTTCTTGTTGGTCTGAAGGCTAAGCACCATCTTTCTTTGTTAACACAGACAAATTTGTATGGGATGTATTAGTTGGGAGCAAGCTGCAGTCTGGAAACCAAGTCAAGACAGCCTCAGGTGACACCTGAGATGTTGTGTCTGCTGAACAAACAGCATGCTACTGTTCTGAAAATGACTCCATAAAAACAGTGAAAAGTTGTCTTCATGTTACCAGTTGGCAGTCTCCTTTTTCCACTCTGAAATCTGCTGTTACTTTTTTTTTTTTAACAACATAGAGCTCCAGCTTTCAGGTGTATTACATAGTTTGATGAAGAACTGACCCATGCTCATGCCAAGTACTCATATGAGATATACTCAAAAATAAATTTTGTGGTTCTTACTGTCTTCTTTTTGTTTACTGTCTATAGGACCCTTTACACGTCCCCACCCTGCTATATGGAGGATGGTTTTTGGTAAGTTTGTGCTTCTGACTTTTGCATTGATTTTGCAGGACCTGCCTTTTTAACTTTCTGATGAATGGAATTGTCATGAAACATAATTGTGCATAAAACTTGTGTGAATGTCACTTCCTTCCCACTTCTGAGCAGTTGCTTATAATCTATTCTTAGTTACGTTTGGGATTATCATTGTAGTTCCTCTGTGTCAGGATGGTGTAAATGAAATCACCAAAAAGGGATCATTCATTCTGATGCTCTGTTTTAATCCTGTTTTGTCCTTCCTAATCTCCTTCCCCCACACCTTTCCTACTGTCATCTCTTCCAAGCCCAGCTGCTGCATATACTGTCTGACTTCTAAATCCAGTTGCGTAGGTGGTTTCTTTTCATTATTGGCAAAATATGCTATTACTTTATATGTTTATTAAATTGTATCATTGCATAGCTTAACATTTATTAATATTCTTGACATGCATATATTCATATTCTTAACTTATTTCATTAAAAGTACTTAAAAGTAAATATCAGTTGCATTCATGGTTTGAAAAATAATTCTGTTAGCTACAAAACTAACCAAGTGAAATCCTGCTCTTTAAACATCTGAATTACACAGCAAAAACATGAGGAATTTTATTTTCAAATAATTCAGGGTTCACAGAATATATGCTAGACTGCACATTTGTTTATTTTTAGGCAGACTGAATGTTTTTCTCTCCTGCCACCTTATATCTAAAAATAAGTAGCTTCCCAAAGTAGCTGATTGCTCATCTGTTGACAGTGAGAGGATACTGCTGATTAGACAGTACTTGTTAAACAAACCTGCTTCTCAGGAAGTTTGGGAAACACAGGTCCTACTGCTCACTTCAACTTTCAGCACACGTAAAGTAAAAGGTCATTCTCAATGTTGATGCTGTCAGAGCTTGACCCCTGTACTTCTGGGAAAAGGCTGCATGCAAAATCAGGAGCAACATTTTTCCCCGCATAATTCTGCTGCTTCTGGCATGGTTCATTTAGCTGTGCTTCAGTTCTCAGGCCCCTTCGGTAGATGAAGGGCAGGACTGGTGTGCCCTCAACATTTCCAGATGCACCCTGGCCTGCAGGCTGTGCTTCCTTTAGCAGGGTGACATCTGTTCCCCTTGTGTTTCTGGGAGGGACTGCAGAGGACCGTATAGATACTTCCTTCTGAACAAAGTTACTTTCTAGCATACGCTGGGCACTATCAACCTGTGAGTCCTGGTTATAGTTTAAAATGCCTTTTTAGGATTGCCGTAGTTGATCTTGGATGGCAGCTCCTAAGTTTATTCACGTTAATCTTTCTGCCTTCCATGACATTGCTGCAGGATACAAGTAAGTTTGAGGCTGTGGAAATAATGGTTATATACCTTCTCCAGATGTGGTCTTGGATATCTGTGAACTTGTGAATAATGTAAAGATATGCTCCCAACAACAGCTTCAGCTACCCACAGATCTGCACCTAGGACTCAACTTGTAACAAGTTTTTCTTTAAAAAAAAAAAAAAATCCTTATTCAGACAGGGAGGAGAGAACTGGTACTCCCAAATGCAATGGTGTTTAATAATTTGTAATGGTGTGAAAATAAATAATAATCATATTTATCTTTAAAAGGTTCAAGCAGCATATTTTCCAGCTCACAAAAGTAACTTAGATATGCATTAGTTTATATTTATAATTATTCTTTATTGCCAGAGCAGCTCAGAATTTCCAGGTGGCATTATTAAATTGATCTTTATGTTGAAATCTGCGTAAAGGCTTAGGGATTTGCATTAGTGAGACCAAGAATACTTAAAGCAAAGGGACAGAGCTAATGCAATCCTGGATCCTAATGTATCTTTTACTAAGGAGCTTCCTGATCACAGCCTTGTACTGCACATGTCTAAGCTGATTAGACTGATTTTGTTTTGATTGGGTTCATGCAGTCGAGCATGTATTGTATCACTTGTCAGAGGAGGGGATATGAAGGGCTGAGTGCTCAGGCATTGCCATCTGACTGGTGTCTCTTAAGCTTTTCTGCATGTAGGTGCTGCATATAGGAATTCATTTGTAGAACAACTGTTTGAAAGCAGCTTTTTGGACTCTGTGTTCCAAGCAGTTTTGTGAGTGAACATGATTTTAAAACTGAGTCTTTTTGCAGGTCTCAGTGTGCTCTATTTTCTGTTCCTGGTGTTCGTGCTCTTCCTTAACTTTGAGCAGGTAAAAGCAGTGATGTACTGGCTGGATCCTAATCTTCGATATGCCACAAGGGAAGCAGATATTATGGTATGTATCCATGCACTTTATTGTACATGCTTTAGGCATGTTTTACATGAGTGGGAAGGGATAAAACTGAATTTGCTGGCATGAGCAGTGCAAATTTTTTCCTATACTTGATAGAGTCATTAAGTCCTTTGTGTCAACTACAATTTATTTACATTGAAATCAGCTGGTGTGAAAAACAGTCTTCTCAGTATTTGTTTTTTCTAATGTAAATGTTTGGATGAGTGTGCAATATGATACATGTTTGCAGTCGGGTGGCTTTGGATTCCTTTCGGTAATATATATGAGCATGGATACTGAAAACAGACTTAGCAAGGTAGTATCTAAATGAAGCCTGTATGGTGTGTGTCCCGGATCAGGTTTATTGATGCCACAATGCTGCAGTCAAAGAACTTTGGTCTTGCCTTGTTGCTCTGAGCTTAGTACATTACTGTCATGCTATAGAGCTTGCGGAGCATGTGTATGTATGGCAACTGCAGGACTCTGCTCCCTTCCAGTCAGTCAGCTGAGCACTGATGCTGTTACCACTGGGAAATTATTTCCATAGACCATAATCCGGAGTGGCATAGAAAGCCAGGCTTGTTCTTTTGCTTACTGAGCAGCTTGCAAAGAGTTTTCCATACAAAGAACATTCCTCTTCAGGTGGGGACACAAACACAGAGAACTGAGATTGTAAAAGGAGGTGTGGGAGAAGGGTGTGAGTTTTAGAAGTCAGGGACAGAACACTGTGTGAGCAGTTGGGCACTAAGCAGAAGAGGATTGTATGGGGGGGCAAGAGTTGCCAGTCTTGCCCTCCTCACTATCGCATCAAATTACTCCTCATCACCTGATCAACATGCTCCCTTGACCTTGGGGTTGTGCATCTGTCCACCATGGTCACCTGTTGTGTAGTGCTCTTATAGGGCTCATTCCTCATGAGGAGGGAAATTCAGTGGTTGTCTTTCACACGTGGCAATTGACAGCTTATGCAAACCAGTGCACAGCACCTTATCAGTGGCTGCAAACTCCTGCACTGTAGCACATGGGGGAATGGAAATCTTTACAGTGCAGTAAGCTTACATTCATTGATTGATAGTGAGGGCTGTGTGCAGCCTCCTTGCCTGGAAAACTGGATGCTTCAGGTATTGCACCTCAGCCTGTCAGCAGTACGTGTTGTGCAACTCCAGCATGAGGAGTAGGGCAGTGACTCTGGGTTCTGCAGGAACCACCTGTAGTGGTGGAGAGGCGTGGGCAGCCTGCCCTTAGGATGGGGGAGGACACGAGGCTAAATGGAGCCGCAGCACAGGCGTCAGTGGTGTTGCTGAGCAACAAAAGGGAGCTGAGACAAGGAATCTGTTGGTTTGTCAGATTCACCTGGCTCTCCTGTCATTTAAATTAGAAATAGATTCTAACTAGAGGAGGACTAGTATTACTACTGGCACTGAACCACAGTACAGCAGATTCCATGACTGTAGCAGTCAGTGGAAACTTGCCCTGGTCTGCTTTGCAATCCTGACATTGTCATTTAAAGCTGGAGTAAATTTTTGAAGCTCAGCTATAATGAAGGCCGCAGCTTAGTCACTTGCACAGGACTGGCAAAGTTGCTTGGATATAAAAAAAAGTTCAACACATTTCCTTGTATGGCTGGCAGAACTGCATCTGGGAAGATGAGATAGAGAGGGAAAAGCCCCAGTAAAAATAAAATCAAAAAAGCAAGAGCTCTGGAAAAAAACTTACTTTTGGAGTAGCCTCATTGTGTTCACTCATCATAGGTATTGTGGTGTAGCAAGGAGCCTGCACCTTCTGTGGTGCATTCTGTGCTTCTCATGCTGGCAAATGAGCCAGTTTCAGTTCTCTTGGTGCACTAAAGCTGCAGGTTTGCCATCCTTAGAACAGGTGGTGCACCTTTCTCTGACCAGCGGCACAGGCATGCAAGAGAAAGCACCAGCAGAAAGGGTTACTTACAGTAACTTACATAACCCCTAACTGTCATCCCGTAGTGGGACTTATCTGTCTGCTGATAGAAGATTTTGTGTGAAATTGTGCATTTTTCTCTTCATGGTGGCCAGGATTTAAATCTTTCTCTGCTATCTCCTTTTCAACATGATCAGTGTTCATTTGTGCAGGATTAGCAGTAGTTCTGGCCTGAAAGAGAATTCTTGGTTCAACAGCACTGAGCAGTGCTGTGTTGTCACCTGCAGGTGGCGATGTGTATTTTAGGAAGATTGAAGAGCAGAGATTATTTTAAATGTGTGTTTCCTGTTAGGAATAGTTCAGTTTGTGCCCAGTGACAAGATGGAACCCCACAGCTGCAGCCTCCTGATGGCATACAAATTCTTTTTCTTGTTGGGCAGTGATTTCTAGCACTTGCTGTGCAACATGTTGAGAGAACCCAATTCCTTTGTCATTGTTGACTAGAATATTAATTAATATTCTTAAGGAATCTGCTGCTCATCTGTGACAAAACAGTTGCAAGTTCACTTTGATTTTTTCCTAAATTTTTTTTTCAGTCCAGGCCTGTGACTGAACTTCCTTTGTATGAATGGGTTCTGGGAAATTGCTTTCATGAAGAAAATACGACACAAAAGATACTCAAGTAAACACTGACATGAGTAACATTGCATCAGAAACTGGGGAGGATTAGCCACTGATGAACCACATCTGAATACCAGACAGCATGAATGTGGGGAAAGGTGGTTTCAAATCAAGACTCAAAAGAAAGGCAAATAAGTATTTTCTGGAGTACTGTTTGCTGGTTTTTTTGTTATTGTTTCTGTTGCTTCTCTGTCACTTAGGAAATACATGCTTCCTCAGGCACCAAGGTCTGTTCTATTTCCCTTTAAATTAGAGCTGTACCAGGATGGCACTGAGTCTTAATACTGGAAGTCTTCTACCAGAGTTTAGAAGGATAAGAACATGAAATATTGCTAATTTTAATACACTTATAATTCCAGGCTTGTTGCACTGAATAGAAAGATGTTTCTTCTTTCTGAAGCTGTGTGTTGATGAAGTAATTTTGTTGTGGGTTTTTTTCTTTTCATGACAGGAGTATGCAGTGAACTGTCATGTTATCACCTGGGAGAGAATCCTCAGCCACTTTGATATATTTGCTTTTGGACATTTCTGGGGCTGGGCTATGAAGGCTTTGCTGATCCGCAGCTATGGGCTGTGCTGGACTATTAGCATCACCTGGGAGCTCACTGAGGTAGGCCCCTCTTTTATCTTAATTATCAGCAAAGGTACAAGATGTGAATTGTTCTTGGGGGAAGTGTGAATGTTACTAGAAGGATGACTCTCTAGTGCTCAGTATAGATTTACATTTTAAGTCTTATAAACCAGATGCTGAGTAATTGATGCAGTTGAATTAGCAGACAATATCAAGCTGGGTTTTAGGTAAGTGATTTATTACTGCTTGAATAGAAAGGAAGTCTAGGCCAGCCTATTTGTGCCATTGATAATTTATTTTTCTGCTGTTCTGGGGATCATGCTACATTTTCTACTTCACATATTTCCTGATTCAGAGCAACTGTTCTCCTTTTTCACCTTGCAATATCTGTGATCTACTGTCATGGTCCCTTTACCTCACATACAACAATATCACACATTGTGTACAGTCATGCATAACGTACAAATGAAATGGAGTTGAGGGATCTTCTTGATGTAAACACCTGAACATAGTCTTTAAAATCAGTTTTCTGTAAAGCTTGCTGTCTTGAGAATGCTTGGCTTATCTGACAAAGCATTTCTAATTCAGAGACATAGATAAGGATTTATTCGTCTAAAATTAAACTTTTGGGTTTGAAAATCCAGGTGCCATGAGTTCCTCTTCAAAACATGTTTTTATTCTGTGGCATTGAAGGATACTGTGTTGCTTAAGATTGCTTAAGATAGGGATTTCACAAGTACCCATTCACAAAAAACACCTTAGCTAGTTATTGTACTCATTTTTTCCTTCTGCAAAAGAATATATTTGGATTTGTTTCACTCATACTCTTACTGTTCATCTCACAACTCTTGTCTTCAATTTGACACGGCATCAGGTGTCTAGTATTCCCCTTGTTGAAAGGCAGATTATTGGAACAGACAATGTGTTGGACAAGGTTCAATGTACAGATATGTTATCACCACTCAAATGGATTTTTGATGAATTAGATAAGGAGGAAGCAGCTAGAGAACCTTAGAGACTGTCAGGCAAACACCTGTGCTCTGGGTTTTGCTGCCTTTTTGTCTGTAACTTCTGGTGTCTTTGCTTGGATCTGACTGACATTAGTAGGCTATCGCCCCTCTCAGGTTAAATTAATTAAAAAGAAGAAAGGGAAACTTTAGCAGGATAATGAACAACACTGTATCACTTGGGTCTTGAAGAGAAATTCAGATTTTCTTTTTTGAAAAGGTTGAAATTCACATAGCTTTGTCGAAGAAAAACAAGTGGGTTTAATACACTTTGTCAAGAGTTTTCAAAGGAATTGTCATTGCCAGCATTAGTCACTATAATGTACTCTAAATAGGACAGCATTCATTCTTGTTGTATACAGAAAACATTCTTCTTATTCCTTTTCTCAAATCTTGATTTTTTTCAATACTTCATGCTTACATCTCTTAACAAAAGATACTTTATTACAAAATCATACCAATAATCTTCCACAGCCACAGTGTATGTACATTAACTGACTAGAACTGTACTGTTTTTGTGGAGATACGTTTTTTAGTTTGCTGTGTGTTTTGTTAATTATTTCCTTGAGTATTGCAGAGGGACTGCTTAACACATGGCTATCTTGATTTCCTGTCAATAGGTAATTTTTCCAGTCTATTTTTTCAATTGCAGTGTTTTTTCTCATAGAAAAAGAGAATAAAATTATTTTTTCTTAAAGGAGAAAGAGAGGCACTGAATCCATTTCTAGCTCTGGGTAAAATATGTTTATATCTTCCCTTAACTCCAGCCAGTTGTTCCTCTCGCTCCATCAGTAGAGTGGAATGTCCTCTTAAATTCTTGAGCCATTCTGTATGAAGTATAGCAGCAAAGCTTGCTGAAATGTTGTCTGAAATGTTGTTGAATTCTTAATCTTTTTACAGTCACTAAGCTTTCTGAAAATAATAAATGAAAGAGTTTTGAAATAGAAAATCTTAAGTCCTGAGCACCACCATGCTTTAGTACTGACAGCTGTTACAAATGCATCCATTTTACTTGCTGCATCTTGTTGCTGGTTTGGAAACATACTACTTAAAACTGTTTAGCAAAAATGAAACAAAGACTCTCTTCATTTTATTTTTTTGAAGCACAAACCACCTTATTTCCTCCAAGAAATGCAGTAGTTCTCCTTGTTTCATACATTTCTATTAATGTATTGTGTATCATCTTCAAGAGGCCAACAGCTGATGGTATCCTTATATACAGCATAGCCTCAACAGGAAACAGTGAGAAGGAAACTTCTGATGTCTTGTGTGGTTCAGTCCAAGGCCTTCTGAAGTTAATGGGAGGATGCCCATCAAATTTCAGTGGCTGTGGCTCATGTCCTTGAAGTATGCTGTGTACAGAAAAGCTGATTTTTGAATGAGTACTTAAAAAGTGAATTTATATTAATTCTGTGCTGTTCCTCACCCAGAATCTTTTTGCTGTATTCTATAGCTCTTCTTCATGCACCTTCTGCCTAATTTTGCTGAATGCTGGTGGGATCAAGTCATTTTGGACATCCTGCTTTGTAACGGGGGTGGCATCTGGTTGGGCATGGTAGTTTGTCGTTTCTTGGAGATGAGGACCTATCACTGGGCAAGCTTCAAGTAGGTCTAAATTAAAGCTTGATAAACATTGTTTTGCATGTATAAAAATAGCATGGAATCTGCCTGTGCTAACAGTGCTGCAATTTTATTCTCAGTGTTAAATAGCAATCTCATAGAAATGTTCCTGTACAGCATATGTTTGTAAATATCACTGTATATATGATTTTCTTTTGCAATTTTAAGTTACAAGCATTGATGCCAATGGACAATACAAAATAGTAAAGCTATGTGCACTTTCAGTTTATTTTGTATACATAAAACTTTGAGGAAGTCAGGGAGCAAAACAAATTGTGGTGGTTTTCTCATCATACATTTTTAAACTAGATTTGGGCTCACCTTGGTGATGCATTAGTGTGGCAATCTGTCAGCACTAGCTGTAATTGCAGGAGGGACATGGGGCTGATTGTACTTGTGCTGTTAATTGCCTTACCTCATTGCTGACCCTCTGAAATAAATGGAGTACTTGTAAAATAAAGAGGCATTTGTTGTGTAAAAGGGCAACAGCTTATGACCTAGTAAGTGTCAGTTCCTAGCTGTCCAGGTGTGGTTTCTTCCATAGCTTTTGGCCCCTCTCCTGCCTTCTTCCCTGCTAGTTGGTAGCAAGTGTGGTTATCTACCCATTACCAATGGTATAGGTGAAACAGGATCAAGTGCAGTGAATTGCCTTGAGAGATGGAAAAGGAACTCAGATCTCGACTTCCAAATTTGTACCTTGTGTGAATCTCTGTACTGCTTTCTTTTTTTACTCACAGTTTTGTTAATTACTCTAAGAACCATCCAGCCTTTAGTCTGAATTCAGTTTTCCTGCATTTCTATCAGAGTTGATGGTCCTTCTGTTTTTAGAGAATTCACTGAAAGTTGAAACAACAGACTATCTATGGCACTAGTCTTTACTGTCTTTGTGGAATAATTTTCCTCATGTTCTTTTAAATGCATGAGTAGATTTTTCTGACCTTCAACATGAAAGTGCTGCAAAAATGAGAAGCTTGTGACCTTTTGATTACTTTTTCTTTTTTTTTCATTTAATAGATAGAGATCTTAAAGTTTAGAAGATTCTCCCTAACCTAAGCTCTCTCCAGCCTAGAAGAACACAAATACTGGAAATATCAAATCTGCGTATTTTTTTGTCCAGAAGGGCCAGAGAAATAACAGGGTGAAAACTGACTTCTAGTCCTGCTAGTCTTCCTTCAGAAAAGGAAGCTCTGAGTTTTTCTTAGATTCCCTGTCCTTTGGATGCTGTTGCTCATCTGAATTAATATTATCAAAAGCAAGAATCGGTAATACATGTCAGATGAGCCTCCATTGAAATCCCCCCTCAAAATGGAATTTAAATGCTTTCTAGTTTTTAACAGTGCTATCACACCTCTCCAGGAGGTCCACATGCATCTAATACCAGAACAGCAGGGGTTGTATGTGCTGGAAGTGTAGTATTATTAAACTTGTGGAGCCAGCCCCTTATACAATTAATGAATAATGAATCTGACAGATTCTTGAGGGATTGATGTCAGAGAGCTCTAGAACAAGGAGTGTTTGGGCTAAGACCAGTGGCAACATAGACTAAGAAGAAATAACCTAGATCTTCCAAGGAGGTTGCAGAATTGCTGTCCTTGTTTCTTTGTGAAGAGAATGATAAATGTGTTGTGTAGTTAGTTAGAGTTACTGACTGAGGACAGAGAAGGGTGGACTTCTATAGCAGAATATGCACCTTGACTGAAATGGTTAATAGCTTATTTTTCTGAATTCACCCTTGCCTGGTATATAGTTGTGTCTGTGAAGATCTCTGCTGTTGATCAAAAAAAGTGATTGTTCAGAAACATCAGTAACAGGGCTGTTGCCTTTTTGGTTTTTCCTTCTGGCATATTCATTGTATTTACTCCAGCCCTTATTTTTTCCAGGGACATTCACACAACCACAGGGAAAATCAAAAGAGCTGTATTACAGTTCACCCCAGCCAGCTGGACCTATGTCCGCTGGTTTGACCCAAAGTCTTCATTTCAGAGGGTGGCTGGAATCTACCTTTTCATGATCATTTGGCAGGTAAGAAATAAATTCTGTGACATCAAAGCTGCCATCAGCTCAGTTACTTGCTGGCTATGTTAGACTAAAAAATATTCCAATGCAATGTATGTCTGTTATTGAAATACACAGTTAAATGAATTGTTAATGCAGAATTGGTCAGGGCACTTTCATGGGAGTTTCATGGTAGTTCAGGAGTGTAATTACAGAATCTGTGGGAAAAGCCAAATGTTACAGATTGCTATATTGGCTTTTTGCAATTGACACAGATTTAAAAACTTCTGGACAGTGGGGGTTTGGAATGGTGAAATTTTAATTTGTTTTGATTTTGTTGTGTTGATGTGGGGGGATTGTTTGGTTTGGGGGTGGTTTTTTTTTGTTTGGCCTTGGGTTTTTTGATTTTTTTTTTTCCCTTTCCCATTGACTGTTGAATGGCTCAGTGATACTCAGAATACTGTCATTGATCCAGCAAGACTATAATACGTCACAAATGCTTTGATAAATTAAAACTAAAGCTTCTGTGATTTTTTTTTTAAATTTCTTAATTTAGTTTTTTAAGGGAAAACCGTAAATGTAGTTTATGGAGGTTTTTAATTTTTAATATATGATCTCTTCTGCTTTTCTCCCAAAATTGCCTTGGTCATTCATACCTGATTTAGGATATGCAAGTTATCAGAAGACCTCTACAGTGTGAATTAGTGTCTGGTCCCTTAATGAGTTTCTGGAAAGAGGGCAAATACTTTCATAGAGGTGTCTAGGGGAGAATTCTTTGTTTTACTAGTGTATTACTTGCTTGTCTTAGAGCAGGAATTACTCTTTCAATGTTCAATCTAACCTGCAGGACTATTGTAGAATATAAAACTCCATATGAGTTAGTACAGAAAATATGCGAAGATTAATATGGAAACAAAAACATAGAAAGAAATCCTTTTATAAGTTGAACACTATTAACCAGCTTTTTTTTTTAATCTAGCTAACTGAGTTGAACACATTCTTTTTGAAACATATCTTTGTGTTCCAAGCAAGCCACCCTTTAAGCTGGGGGAGAATTCTCTTCATAGGAATCATTACAGCACCCACTGTAAGGTAATTTTTTTGCTTTGGTGGTTTTTTTTCAGTTTAAAGTAACTTAACTTCTAGACATCCAAGAACTATATATAGTTTGTGAACAAGTATGGCACAGTTCATGAAAGGTATGCTTTTGCCACCATGAAATGCAAAGCAATCACCTCTTTTCAATAAAATGTATTTCCTGACAAATAAACTGATGAGGTAAAATATGCATAAACAACTGGGTTGCCATAGGGATGCAGAAACAAGTCTGCTGCTTGTCCTGTTTGTGTAGCATCTCCCTGTTTTGTGAATTAGCTGCATATGTTATCCTCGAGGGCTGCATATGAAAGTATTCAAATTAATGAGTCAGGTGCTCCCAAAAATGTAGATGAGGAAAAACAGAGCTGTTGGTTTTTCTGACAGCTCCTTACTCTGTTTGTCTACAGGAAATATTAGCATGTTGTAAGAAATGATCAAGCAGTAGCTGATTGTGAGAACAGAACAGTATATATGCAGCTCTAACAGCTTTATAGGAACATGAACCTGCTTTTGGTCATGCGTGCAATTTTACCTTGTTAGCAAAGTCCCTTAATTTTCTTTTTTTTTCCCATTACATAGTTGGAGGTAGACAGAATGCACACAGATCTGAAGTTAGAAGCAGAGAATTCCCCATCCATGTAAAAAGTGATGTTACCTTGGACAGCTAAATGGCAGCCATGAATTGGTTTATTCCTCAAATACTGTTGTTAGTGTCTTATGTGCAGTGATTTCACACTACTAATTAAATCACACTAAACACCCTGTGAGCTCTTGTATAGGTGGACTTCTAAGGTTTTTTTTGTCTTTGTAGCACTTGCACACCTGTAGAAGTCTTTCTTTTTAGCCATTCTTGTATTGTTGGAGTAATAACACTTGTCTTCCCCATCTGTCAGTGGAAGTCAGAAACTGAGAACGAGAACTTTGATTCCACTTCTTTGTAATTCCCCTCTCTAAATTCTTAAATGTCTGGAGCATAGAGAACAGAGCAGAATGGTCTCCATATTGTTTTCAAAATAGTGAAAAATTCTACTGTTCTTGAGAGAAAAATGTCAGTGGTTAGGCCATTCAAACAGGATATAGAATAGCCATATTCTTTCAAGATTCAAATCCACATTTCTCAAGAACATGCAGTTGTTAATAAATAAAAGACAAACTGTGGAAAAAAATTAGGGATTCTCTTAATTCTTTTGAAGCTGTTGCAGTTTGCCTGTAAGAATTGGAGACTCAGTGGAGAGGCAGGAGACAAATGTTGCTAGCCTACTAGTCTGGATACTTTCCCAGTCCTTGCTCTCAGGATTGTTTTCTGTGTTGTCTCAAACTATTTGATATATGTGATAATCTGTCCTACTAGAATTGAAGCCATCTGGTAGACATCCAGAATGATTGCATGTGAATTTAACCATCAGCACTTCATTTTCACTATAGATACATCTGTAACACAAAGTTGTTTTCTAAATGTAAATATTCTGGGGACTTTCAACTTCACTGAATAATTTTCTTGCTTCCCTTCTCAGGCAATATTATGCTTACCTCACAGACACACAGTGCAAGAGGGTGGGAACTCAGTGCTGGGTGTTTGGGTAAGTGTTCTTGCTGCATTTCTGAAGCACTTGGACAAATGTTAAGTATGGGTCCAGCACAGGAACAGGCACTTCCCATGAAGCCAGTCTTTGTCTTGTTTTGGTTTTGCAAGTTCAGAGGAAAGGAAAATTTTGAATTTGGAGGTAGAACATGGGAAGTGGTGGAATGAGTAAGAACAACAAAAGGAAGAATTAGGAACTGCTGGATAAAGCTCTTCAAAGTAGCAGTGGTCTTTCTGCCCATATTCTCAGTCAGGTGAGAAGGACAAAGCTTTTGCCTCTACAGCTTAGCTTTGCTTGATTGTTGTGAGAATAATGTTTCCCTGTTTGCCAAGGTGGGCATTGCTGCTGTTAGCAGCATCATAGCAGAGGACAATGAAACAAACCACAGTTATCCACTATTTCTATGAGTGTACTATGAGCCATGGTGACCTTGGATGCAATCTCTTTGTCTCTTAGAGGACACCTTTAAATGAAAAGTTTGCATGGTTGCTTCTTAAAAATTGTTAAGGATTACAGAACCCATCATCCTTGGTTCAAAGCTCTCACTGAACATGTTAATGTCATGTGTGTGAATAAATAGATACCCAAATATGTCTGTACAATCACCTAACAAGAACTGCAATAGAACATCCACCCACAAATTGATCTAATAGTGGGAAGTGTGTGTGGAGTAAGTGTTCTCCTTCCTACTGCTTACTTCTGTAATCTGCTAGAAAAAACAGAGCATCACTAGGCGTTCCTGTTGATTGCTGAAAAAGACAAAATTTTCCAGTAATTTTAACTATCTAGAATATAATTTCTGAAGCAATTAAAATAAATACATAGAATATTCTTATCTGTGGTAACCAAGACAGTTCTAAAAGCACAAATGGAATTTTAACAGCCTAACTATGGGTATAATTAAAATTAGGGCCTTTCATTTATATGAAACTGTTTCTTTTCAATTTGACATATACTATTGCATCACTCTTGATAGATGTACAGTAAGTGATGTAAGGCATGAACAAGGCCAATGCAACAGCCCTGCTGAAATTGCACTATTTTCATTAAGATGAAGCCTTTCAAAAAGGAATATGTTAGGATGTTACAAGACCATTCTGACTGAATGAAAACTTAGCATATTTAGTTCTATGGAGTACTCTCATCACCCTTCAGTAGGACACTAACACCTTTCACTGTTAGCATCCTTCTTTCTCTTGATTTACCACTTCATAAACTGTAATAGCTGCCCTATTGTAAAATGTGCTTAACCCAAGTATTCTTGACAGGAATAACAGAAAGAATGGATAAATGCAGGGCAAACAGCTGTATTTTTTTTTTTGAGTCCTTATTGAAAATAGTCTATTGTTTTGTTTATGCCTTTGAGTATATCATAGCCCTATGACATGTTTGTTACCTGATGGTGGTCTTTCTCTTCCTGCTCCTGTAGTTGGTTTAATTATTTTTTACTCTGCAGCTGGATCAGTGAGAATAATATAAAACCAAGAAAGAAAAATAGTTGGTGACCCAGGAGAGTAATACTGCTCTCAATTTTTTGCTAATATGCATCTCATTAATTTGTATATTAGTCAATTGGGTGTTACTTCCACAGTGTTAAGTTTCGGCCCCATTCATCATGCTGCAAGTCACATTAAATAGTACAGGGAAAGCTGTAATTTATTACTTGTACCAGGACCATCTCTACAATACCAGTGGTTTAGTCAAGCACACATCTTTCCTCCCTCTTTCATGGGGGGAAACTGAGTCTTCTCTGGAAGGTAGTAGAGCCATTTTTGTGAACCGGTTATGGAGAATGCTGCTAGGGAACGTGTCCTGCAGTGTCAAGCTTGGGAGACTGGAACACTTGATCTGATGTTAAGTGTGCCTGCCAGAAGGTGAGGAGGAGTTTTCATGCATTGCTCAGATGTACAATCCTAAAGTCTCTATTGAACAAGCTAAAAGTATTACACCTTAAATTTAATAGCGTTTTTCATGATTTGCTTCAGATTGAGATGTCAGATTGAGATGAGTCAGTTTTCTACACTTTTACTGCACATTTTTAGTGTCACGTTTCTACACTTGCATTGTTAAACATATGGAATTTTCTCTTCAGAACCTATACAAACTAAATTTATTTCCATGGCAGATGATAGAAACTTTGGATTCATAAACAAGTGGTGGACAAACCTTCATAGCTTTGAACCTGAAAAGATGTAAACACCTGGTAGCAGGGACAGAGATGGAGATATTTTTTTTGATTCTTTTAATGTTAGAGAGGAAAGTAAAAACTGCATTTTTTCCTCTCACATTTCTCCCCCAAATCCTCTGAGTTTACAGATAAACTAGAACAAATGCATGGATTCTCAGAGAATTTGAAATGTTGTTTCATTTGAATTTTCTCATATGTGAAAATATGGGAAATACATGTGAAGCAAACAAAGTAGACAATTTAGAATTGTAGTAAATTTACATCTAGTTGAGAAATAAACAAAGCACAGTTCTAGTTCATCCAGCAAGGGAGTCTGTTGGATGTTCAGCATGGAAAAGAAATTTATATCTGGTGAGAGCTGAAGCACAGTGGCAGGCACAAACGAAGATTCTCTGCTATCGGCACACACTCCTTCTTGTTCCCTGGAGCCCCATGGAACAGTGAACTGCCAGTCAATCACTTTTTGTGTGCTGTTTATGCTGAAAAAAGTATAGAAAGAAAAAGACATTTTTCAAAGAATTTCAGTTAATGGTGGTGTCAGGGAGGCGTGTGCTCGCTAGAGGGTAGTGCTTGTTTAGAGTTGACACTCTGGGGTCTGAGTTGTGAACGTGTGAGTTAAATCCTTAGTGTTTTTAATCACTCTCCCCCCGCTTTCATTTACCCACAGGGTAATTGCCTTCCTCGAAGCTATTGTGTGCATAAAGTTTGGACAAGATCTTTTTTCCAAAACACAAATACTGTATGTTGTGTTTTGGCTTCTCTGTGTGGTAAGTGAGATTTCTCATGTGAAACATAAAGCATGACAAAAGCACTGAAAGCATCTAAATAGCTTCCTCTCTGGAACACTGGCAGCAGGGGATCATTGTGGGGGAATGCTGGTAAAGAGCTTTATGCATGTCCTAGGAAAAGCAAATGCTGGATTGCTTAGAACTCACTTTGAAGGGACTATAATAACTCTTTTTCTCATTTCTTGACATAGCAGATTACTGGTGCTTAGCAATGAAACAAACACCAGTTATAGGGTGCTTTATCTTTATGAGAGATGATGTCAGTTCAGTTGAGCCTAACTTTGGTGGAGCTTGCTGTAGTGCCTGCTGGAAATGAACAGGAGTTAATGGATAGTGTTAATAAGCAATGCGTGTTGTGCCACACTCAAGTCTAACAGCTACATAAGCAACCCTCATTTATCAAGCAAATCGTTCTCACTAAGCCTGTAACTTTCTGTACTTCAGTGTGATTACTGCAAATGCAGCATGAAATGCCCATTTTGTAACAGTAAATGGACATTTCTCTTGCCAGACTTGTACCTCTGATGCCAAACACTTTTTTCATGGTCAGTGAAAAATAAGGCATTTATAATGGGCTGACAGATAAATACTTCTGCCTTCTAATTGGGAACGCAGTTTGAACAGGTGATGGGGAGTCAGAATTTATTGTTCTCTTGTTTAGCATGATGATTTTATTCCTGAAACTTCAGAGGAGAAAAGTATTGAATTGCTTCTCAGATCAGAGCACCACAAAACCAAGTATGTAATGTAGCCTGAAGCATGGGGCAGGGAGAAAGAGAATTCTGTTTTCTCCCAGACTGGTTGTTCCTGATGATATACCTACAAGTGCCTACCAACTGCCTTTGTATGATGACTGTGCAGACGGAAATCCTGCGGGTAGTGTTTCCTGCAGGTGATCTGGATGTATTTTCCTGCTCCCATTGAGAATTGTTCTGCATACCCCATGGTGGCAGGATCTGGGTGTAGCTTGAAGTTGATGCATGAGTATTACTCATCCTGACAAAAGATGCAGGGAGAAGAAGAGCATGAAAGTCTAAATGCAGTGTCTCCAGTGACTCTGAGACCTTGAATCAGCAAGGAATTTGGAAAAAGTTTTACAGATTTTTTGTTGTTTTTGTTCTTTTGCTTCTCCTTCCTTGTTTAGGCCTTCACGACTTTCCTGTGTTTATATGGTATGGTTTGGTACGCAGAGTACTACGGCCACCGAGAAAAGGTACCTATATAAAAGAAACCTGGTTTTGTTTTATTCCAGAATTAGAACTCTAAAGCTCCTAGGTATTGGAATTCTTTACCAGAGCTAGCATAAATGGGGATAAGGGGGGATGGTCTAGAGTGTAACTGAAGTCAATAGAAAGAACTCTGAATTCAGCAGGCCTTGGACAGATCCCAAATTACACTGTGGTTTCTAAAGAATGCTGTCCTCTTAGTTACTCAAAATGAGGCTGTAATTTTAGCAAAGCGTTCAAGGATGAATGGTTAGCTAATGTTCCCATTGTACAGGTGGAATGCTAGGGGAATATTAAGAATACTTGGTTACACAACAGATCACATGGCAAGTGGTGAGTTCTTATTGTATCATCTATGTGGTGCCTTCTAACTAGGAAGGGAAAAGTCCCAAGTACTGTCTGAATGTTTTATGAGGACTTCTGCCACAGTTTGTAAGTCCGGTTGCAAATGGGAGGAGTACTGATGACAAGAACCACCAACATCCCAATGACATGTGTCCTTGTTTTTGCAGACCTTATCCGAAAGTGAAGACAGTCCATACAGTCCAGATGCTTCCTGGCTTCATTCTAAATTCAGCAGAGGTATTGGTACTTCTGTAGTTATATTCCTGAAATGGTATCATTAAGGCTCAGCACTTGAAAATGAGGCTTGAGAAACTTACCTAGTTTCGGCTGGACTTGTGTTAACATCCCTGCAGGAGCAATGCAGATAAATCATCTGCAAAGCTTTTTTGCTTCACTGCCTTTTAAAAATTCTGAGTCTTGGAAATGTATTTATTTTTTAATGTGTCAACTGATTTTTTCTCCTATTCCTCCAGGCTGTTACTGTAGGTGTCGGTGCATTTCATAACTGTTGTGGACAGGTTTTCTCTCTGAACATTGCATGTTTAATTTGAAACACATGAATGTGAACTGTACTTTTATTTTTTGTTGTTAAGAAATAGTCAGCAATGTGCCCTGGAGCTGGTGTTCTTACTGACAGTTGCCTTGTCAGTGCAGTGCTATGGTCATAAGCTGCTTTCTCTGCACTAAGCAAAGGCAGCTTCTTTCTGACTACTTTTCCCTACACTAGAGGTCAGTTATCTGCCTACTCCATTGGCTTTTTCGGGTGGTCTTGCTTATTGAACAAATATCAAAAATTCACACGTGGAAGTTATCTGTCAGAGTTTATGTTCCAGGGGTTTGTATAGTTAAAAATATTTTCCATTTATCATCCACTTGAAAAGCACCTACAGCAGATCTTTATATTTCATACATGATTTTTCTGGATGTTTATTCTCAGTTTAGTAAATTTGTGGACTTCTATATTTTGGGGAAAAATCATTTGCACTCAGAATGTTCTTCCCATTTATGCACGCTGGAGAAATCTGACCATAAAATCCCTTTCTCTGTAACCTCCTATTACTTCATTAATTAGAGGCTTCAGCTTCTTTCACATTTTGTTCTTGATTTCTTGTTTTGGTCCCCACCGTCTATCTTTTTTTCTCAGAATTAAACTTATGTTCTGTCATATGAAAGACTAAAATCTAGAAGTGTACTCTTGAAAGATCCTTAAAAGACCTTGCTTACATAGTTCTTAATTTCTGACAGTAGTACCTGCCACTAAGAAAAATGAGGAGGTTTAATTATTGATATGATTTAAAATGGAAGATGTTTCACCCCTATACTCTGCTAGAGCAAACTTCTGATTTTTTTGGGGGGGAGGGGAATTTTACAGGAGAATTGCTTTTAAAAAAAAAGGCCACTAGATGGAGTACGAGTCTCAACCAGTTTGTATTAGCCTGAAATAATCCATACTGTAAACACTGTAGCTCTAGAAAGCCTTACTGTCTTTCAGATAGCAGCTTGTCAATGTCAACTATATAAATATGTACTAAATAAATATTTATTTCTCAGCAGGTGCTGACAACAGTCCACCAAAACATTCAGTCAATAGTGAAAGCCATTCATCTAGAAGGAGGAATCGACACTCCAAATCAAAAGTATCAAATGGAATTGGCAAGAAATAAGAATGGTATCTAAAGACATCCTACAATGTGACCAGAGGTGACAAAGAAGATCAGACCTGGCTCTGAATTACCAAATGGAAGATCAATTTTAAAACTGAAGTTTAAAAAAGGAGGTGTTGAAAAAAAGGATGATGAAGATGGAGCCACCAGTGTCGTGCAGGTCATTGCCTGATGACACTTGCCATTCACTGATGTAAATCTAGTTTCTTCAGCATGTGGCACCAAAAGTTCATGAAGGGTATACTGGAAAAAAATGATGTTTTGTCATAGCAGGTACTCCCTATTTTGTGTTCAGGTGTTGCAAGTTCATTTTTAATATCTTAGTTGAGGACTTAAACCCAAAGTTTAGTAAACTGATAGTCAGTTGCCATAGTTGATTGAATTTTTTTTTGTTTGGTTTACTGTGTTAATTGTTTTTTAGAAAAGTATGCAACCCTTTGACTAAAAGCAACTCTGCCCTTCTTTCTCAGTCTCACAACAAAACTTTTCCATAGAACTGTTAGTAAGTATTTAAAAATTTCATATTGCTAGCTTTTCTTTAAAGGGTCTTTAGGCCTTGTGTCAGGGTTTTGCCAGGAAGGAAATGGGTCCAGGTTTCATGTAAAGGATGTGAAATTGATCTTCAAACACAGGAGGTTTTTTTTATTCTACATTGTCCTCCTGCTTGATTCATGCACATTCATTTTTTAAAAATTTTTAAAATACGTATATAAAAATCTGCTTCTTAGTGGAGGGCCATGCCTCCTGTCCTCAGAGACAGAGGTCATGTTATTTCATTGTTTTGCCTCCTCTGTTGTAGTATGTTTTGCATTTTCAAATGTAAATATGTTGTTTGTCATCTGTGCCACATTGTGTACAATGTTTCTTCCTACTTCCTTCTATTTGCTTCCATCCCAGCTGGACCCAGAAATCCTGTTGTCTTCAGACTGATATCAGAAACTGCTTTGAAGGCTCGCATGCCCTGCTGAGCTTGGTGATAAGGCAGTTTTTGCTGAAGCTGAGTTGCTTACTATCTCCATAAACATAATTATTTGTGAAGACTTGCTGTAGTCTTTGGTGTCTGAGAGGCAGCATGATGTCACTGTGATATACCCCATTGCTCTGGTGTTTCCTATCATGCATCAGATACTCAACAGCAAAGTCGCTCTTTCTTGCAGGTTTTTTTTTTTTGAGAGGGGTGATTTACTTCTTGTCTGGGTGTTCTTTTGAGTTTTTTTAATGTATTAATTGTGACATCTAGCAAAGTGGATAATTCTCCAGCAGTGAATGTAATGATTAAGTCAAGAGGTAAGCAATCATGAGCAATCAGTTTCTGTATTAAGTTATCAAAATGTTTTAGTGCCAATTATATTTTGGGACTCAAGGCGTTCAGAGGGGTAGGGTAGCTCAAGCAAGGATAAGTAATACCCATTAGTTACTTAGTCTTTATGAGAAAATGGGATTTCCTTTTTCTTTGAGTAATGTTACTGTGATTTGCCACAGGCTAAGTACTAAAGAAAAAATGCAGCAGAGACTTTATACAAGTGTATGATACTGTAAATAGAAGAAAGTATCCTGTGTAATCCATCAATTCCTATGTGCCACAGATTATCAATGTTTTCAATGCACTTAAGTGTTGCTGCTGAGCTCCTCAGAGGCCTTTAATTTCCTACCCTGCTTTTCAATCAAACATGGAGTGTACAACCTGGAAAGTAATGAAGTAGAAGCTGCTATATCATCATTGCTGCAGTGACATTTAATGTTACATGAAAAAATATGTTAGGAAGACTTTTAGGCTCTCCTACAACTACTTGGTTTTCATTCATACTACAGCAATTCCATATACTGCCTTTGTATTTGTAATGTACTACATATTGCTGAATGTATTTGTAGATTTCTTTGGATACTGAGACTTGTTACTTTTTTTATTTCCTTGGTTAAAAACTCAGTCTGTGTAAGACTGAAGAATGGCATTGTAAATTTTCTATTGATTCAATACCAAAGCAAGAGATTTGAAGTCTAATGGTTTAGGTATTTTAAGTACTGTGGTTTTCAAAGGTGAGAACCTATTTTGTACATGCAAGGGGTATGTATACAAAGCTTACATGTGTAAACAGATGCTGAAGTACAACATCTACCTGCCTGTGGGGACAAGCACACATTTTGTAAATGCAGACCTGGTGCTCACATTGCTGAACTGCACCCTAAAAATATTGGAAAGAGAAATGTTGAAATGTCATCTTGTTGGAAGCTGACTTCTGTATACTATTACTACAGCTTGGCCTTGAAAAAATGTTGTTTGACAACGCCTTTAAATTATTTTCAATTAAGTCTTTTTACTTTAAATTTTTGTGTTTTGTTGGGTTTTTTTGGTTGTTGTGTGGTGTTTGGTTTGGTGGGGGTTGGGAGGGTATTGGTTTGGGGGTTTTTGTTGTTTGTTTTTGGGTTTTGTTTTCTTGGGTTGGTTTTTTCTTTGTTTGGTTTGCTGGGGTTTTTTCTTTTTTTTTACTTTAAGAGAGAGGTGGCTAGGGAGAAGGGAAACTTAAGTAAACTATTCACGTGCTGCTTGGAAAATGGCACTTTGTCTCCTCGATCAGCAGTTCTGGCTGGAATTCACATGTGTTCTCACAAGTCCTCCACTGACTGACAACTGTATTTTCAGCCCATCACTTTGGATGTGAGCTTTGCACTGGAAGGCGTTGGAAAGGTGCTTTTGATCACTGCTGTGAAATTAGCGATCTCAGTTTTGTCAGTTACTGTGCTGTTGCTGAATTCTGTATGTGTGTAACACCTATAATGACAAATCACTGAGCTGTTAAACATCAAGCATCCATGTGTGAGTTCTGCTGCTTGAACAGTGTTTTGTAGCAGTCGTGGATGCGCTGTCCTGTTTTTAACTACTTGTTCTGTCACAGCCTCTCATTCCTACTTCCCTGCTTCTGATGTTCTTTCCTTTCTCTGCCCTCTAGTGATCTCCCGTGCTGCTATGGAGAGATCAGAATTGGCCCTCCAGAGGCTGTCCATCAATGTCAGTCATTGAAGGGAGGCTAATTTGAGGCAGCGTGGTGTAAGCAGAGGGTAGTGGCAAGAACTTTAAGTAGTAGATGAAATAAAAATGGGGAGTTTTAAAATACAGGTATACAATGAACCAGAGCTTGTGTTGAATACTGAATTCCAGTATTAATGTTGCTGCATAGATCATACACCACATCTAATTAAATATTTGCAGCATGGTTTTGACCAATACTTTTGTTACTCTTCTGTGAAGATCATCACTTGATGTTCCAGCTGTTAAAACTTTATTTTTTTTTTACTTTGTTATCACAAGAGGACACAGATGTTACCACATATTTAATAATTTTTGAATAGAATTGCTCTGTATTGATTGCAAAGTATTGTATTTTGCAATAATTGAGTAAATCAACCCATGTCACCCAGTGTGTGTTTGTCTGTACCTGTAAGGCATAGGAAATTATGACATACTGCCTTTAGAAGCTGTTATGTTTTATTCTAAGTAAATGAATTTTGACAAATGTGGTGGTTCCTGAGCAGCCTACAGTGCACTCTAAGGTTTTGCCGTAATTTATGATTTTGGAGCAGCAGATCTGATGATGTGAACAGTTGCATTAACCCTTCTGAAGTTTTTCTAGTGTACAAGATAAATTCTTGTCTTAATTGTTCTTTTTGGATTTTATTGACTATTGGATGGGAGAGCCGAGTTGCAAGATGGTCTCATGACAGGCCTTCAAAGAAGAAATGAGGCCTCCTCTACAAGGACTATAGGACAGGCTGTCGTCAAGTAAACAGCCAGTATAAAGGTGCCACTGAGTGTCTAGAAACTCTTTGCTTTGGCTTCCACTGCTGACAGTTCCCACAACAGCAGTGTCCAGTTCTGTTATACCTAGAAATTCTTGTGAGGTGTTGATTGCTCTTCAGAGCCAGATGTAAGATGTATAGTTTGTAAAGCAGCATGGCGTTCCTTTTCTTCCTCGATTCCTTCTCTGTATAGACAGTGAATACTGGGACTTTCTGATTTGCTGGGAAGGGCATTTCTTCAACATGACTTACCTTTCTGAATACTGGTTTACAGAGAGGCCATAAATTCTGAGGTTGTAGTAAAGTTAGGAATAGCCTAACTTAAGGACTTAAGCTTGTTCATGGTCTAGGAAGAACAGGTAAAAGTCAAGTGTTCTTGTTGTAAACCTCTTCTGAAGGGTGGGAGACTACCTGATTAAAAAATTTATGAGAGCTACCTCTCTCAGAACAGTGCTTACTACATTGGGGAGGGGGGAGTGTTTATCTTCTCATTCTTCATTAAAGCATTAAAAATACTGGGAAAAAAAATGGAACAGTGGAATAAACTTTGTTTAAGAAGCAACACTTCAAAAATGTGCTCCTTTAGAAGCATGGAACTCTACTACATTTGAGGGGTCAATCTTTGCTTTATGTCTTCATAGTTGTTGAGGGTGCAGCTTAATCAGCAGTCTCAGATGGGCCTATTGGCTCCATTTGTGCTCAGTCGCCCTGTGGCACAACTTGCACACTATTAAGATCATATGATTTGGCACAGACTAGAAGCTGAAGCCAAAAGCTGGCATCATGCTTGAAACAGGCGTTGGTGTGCCTACTTTGGTGTCCGAGTGCTCACATTCAGCTACATCCTGTTAACATAAGCATGGGCCTAAGCACTGCTCTCCTGAGCCACCCATTCCCTCTGGTATGTGCTGAAGCACTCTAAGGAACACGCAGTTAGGTTTAACCAGAGGTTTCTGAGCTGATTTTAGTTCTTGTGTGCTCAAAATACCTCCTGCAGTACTCTGGCTCCCTTTGTCTGCAGGTGTGATCCTCCTTCTTATCCACACCACAGTTTTCTTCTCTGGAGCCATGGCAGGCCCTGGTCCTAATTCAGCAACTTAAGGTAGTTCCCTAAAGGTGCAGTTTCTCAGTTGAGTGGAAATGTGTTTTGGACAAACAACCCTGCCCACACTACTCACTTTGCTTTAGTGTGGCTGGTCAGGAACCGGGCACGTACATATTACTGAAAGAAAGTAGGACTAGAAAACCATAAGCTCTTCATACAGTGGGCTGAAAAGTACAAGGACAGCCAGACTCCTGGCTTATGCCCAGCAGGGTACATGGTCTGTTATCTTTATGCCTGCTCACTCATCTGTCAGTGCTGTGGCTGCAGGTGCAGCTCAGGTGCCTTCCCCTGTGCTGGTTTCATTTGTATGAGCCCCCCCTGAAGCCAGCTGATAATCAGGCTCTGCTACTTCCAGCTTTTTTTGGACTAAGTGATACACCTTTCAGACTTGTTAGCACAGCTTACCTCTGACATTGTGAAGATAGTGAGTAAGCTTTCAGGCTTGCTCACAGTTTTATTGTACCAATGAAGCCATTAACCTCCCTGTACGTGAGAGCCGCATGCATAAAGCATGAGGTTGGCTCTAGGAACCCGGCTTGGGTCTGGAGAAAGTACTTTTGTTTGTTTGTTTCTGGAGGATTCTCGATCTGCTGTTGCTATCCATCTGAAGAACATCACAAATAGCAGATCCTGCGCAAGTCTTCTGGTGTATGTTTGTCACCTCTCTGTTCGCTTTGGACAGCTGCTCAAAATTTATTAAGTTCCTTCATACTCTGAGTCCAAGTCATTATTATCTCAAAGGACTTTGGAAATTTGGGGTATTAATTTTTATTTCCAGCTCCTTCCTGTGTCTTTAATTTGGACTGTATCTTCTGTTTCCATCATTTCTCAGTGAAAGGCAAGAATTGGTCTCTCATGCTTGGATTTTGTTTCTCTCACAAAAGAGCAGTCTTTCCCTCAACAATCTATATTATGGAAAGACCAAACGAGTTTTTACTTCAATGCAGAAAAAAAAAAGCAAGTGTGGGAAAGAATGTAAATTATAAACATTGAATTCCTATAATCAGCAACAATGTAAGTGCCAGACTATACTAAGGATACACATGGGTTCAATTTTCATCATTTTTGAGGATCTCAGTTTTCAGATGATAATGAAATAACTGGATGGCTTATTTAATGTTTTGAGAGTAGGGGAATTTACAGCAGCAGCATTCCGATGGCTGTGATCCAAAGTATGTTCTGCAACTGCTGTGCCCTCCAGTTCAGTATTTAGTGGCTCTTGCTCAAAAAACAATGCAAAAAATACTTGTGTGTGTTTGTATATGTACATATAAATCTACCAGATGAACTTTCTCATCAAAATGCTCAGAGCCTGGTTCAGTACAGTCTCTGTGACAATGACATCAGTACGCCTGAACATTTGGAAGCACCCAAGTCTGTCTGTACCCCTGGAAGGTCCAGGAGGAGTAGACATTATTCTCAGTTGCAGCCCCTAGGTGATGCTGTAACACAAACACACAGAGAATGTGCACTGGATTTTCAAATGTTGCTTCTAAATTTGGGCTACTGGCTTTAGCTACCCTGGCTTGGTTTTAAAGATTTCATAACTCCCGTTGACTTTAATTACAAGTGCCGTGCGCACAGTCCTGCAAAGTGCTGGTGTTGTGAAACTTGCTACAGAATAACCAAAGCAAAATAAAATCAAATTAGTAGCTTTGAGAAGACTTTTAATTAAAGTGCTAAATGATAGCTCTAGTCTTTGGAGAGCAAGAGCAATACACTTCTATTCTGGTTTCCACCATACACAGACTACCAATTTCTTGTCTGAGTACCTTCCCAATTTGAAGGGAGCACTACTTTCTCCAGAGGATCTTTGGAATGAAGCTCTGGGCAGGGTTCTTCTGGCTTTCCTCCTATTCCCACTGGCCTTTGTGTAGGGCACTGGCTGGAATAGGATGACTGCTGTTTGAAAAGGTGGTTTTGTTTTTGCTCCCAGGAACTTGGCTGAACCCAGGGCATGATCTCCAGTGCTACCCATTCCCTTGAGTTTGTGTCTGTAGCCATGAAGTTGTGAGTCCGTCTCCTTGCTCAGATGAGCCTGTGCCTCATCCCCACCAATCTCTTTGGGACACGGAAGCCACTGGGTGCAGATTGTTATTGCTTCACGTGTTTATGTGGCTCAGAGTTTTGGATAGCTCAGAGTATATACCAGCAAGTATTCAGAACTTCATACCATCTGCAAAAAATTCCCATTTTTCCATTAAGTGCCATTTTTTCTAAAGATTTGGAAAATCCTTCTGGTCACAAACCTCAACAAGGCACCCAACTGGTACCAATTACTACGACTTCTCTGTTAATGTTAAGATGGCTATTGGGGGGAAAAATCATTTAACTTTTATATGGTCAGCTGGAAGACGAAATTGCAGCCCTCATTCCTTGCAGCAGGAAACAGTGTCCTTGCTCTTCTCAGTCTGGTTCTCCATAGGGTAGCCACTAATATAAGTAAGCCTGTATTGGTTTTGTTGTACCCCGACTTTGGTACATAATGGAGAGGAAAAAGAATACAGTGACAAATATCGCTAAGAGATATGTATTTCCATTAATCAAGTAAATAACCTGGAAGAAAACCAAGACCTTTTATTACATTAGCTGAGACATTTAGTGTTGCATTTTTTCTTATTTATGTGCTATAAGGGTTGTAGGTGATGCAAAATGATGCTTATACTTTCCAAATATTATTATTTCTGCCCTTTTGCTGACTTTGCCATATTTGGCTCCCAAATCCATGTCTATGCATTCCATTTGCCCACACTTAAAATGCATCTGGAATAGCAGGACAGAGGTTGGGGTGGAGAAACCAGATAGAGCTGAATTGCAATTTCCTGGTGGCATGTTCTCTAAACATCCCAAAATATCTCTCAAGGTGAAATGTTCTACTTGGTGACTTTGGGTTTCGGCAGCACACACTGTTCATTCAGCTCCAGTGCTTCTCACAGGGATGGTAACGTGATTACCAGTAATGATCTTTCATGCTGTAGAGTTTTTTTTCTCGTACCACTTCCATGTTGAAATTTCTTTGAAACAATGCATAGGACATTGCAAACCTGATGGGGGGGAGTGGCCAGTAAGTTCACGTTAAAGAACATAAATGGGGACAAAGGGTAAGTCACTTGTCTGCATTTCCTCAGGAAGCTGAAGACAAAGAGAAGAGTAAAATCCCAGACCTTTGGGTTCCATGCTGTCACCTAAAATTAACATGGGACTTCCTGAAAAAAGGGCTTCTGTAGTAAATCCAAGAATGTTATCCATGTCTCTTAGTCCTTAAAAATGAAAATACAATGTAAGATGGAACAGGAGCAAGGTGATACCCCCCTCCATTCTTGTATTCTGATCTTCATTTCATTTTGTTTCACTGGCTTACTTCGATTTACCAACCTTTTCCAGTGAGCTTTCATGACCAATACCTTGGCTGTTGATGTAAAATTAGGGTTTGCTAAAGGTGGATCAACACACATAGGGCAAAGTAGGACTTGCATACAAAGTGGGGGAACTCACTGAGAGCAGCCCTGTGGAGGAGGACTTAGGGGTTCTGGTGGATTAAAAACTGGACATGACCCAGCAGTGTGTGCTTGCAGCCCAGAAAGCTAGTTGGGTCCTGGGCTGCATCCAAAGCAGCGTGGCCAGCAGGGCAAGGGAGGGGATTTTGCCCATCTACTCTGCTCTGGTGAGACCCCACCTGCAGTGCTGTGTACAGTTCTTGGATGGACATCTCCAGAGAAACCTGTTTGCTGTGGGTTTTTTTGCCCAGGCATGCAATGCCTTCCTGCATGAAGAAACTGTAATTTGTAAAAGTGGATGGTTTGGTAAAGCCCTGCCACTGACACCAGGACCTTAAGGCCCTCTTGGTTTTGGTTTTGCATTTATTGTAATTGCTGAGTGAACTGATCTTTGCATCAGGGTGTTTTCCCGGTTTCGTTGTAACAAGAATTAAAGAGATGATGACCCAAGTGTCTTTGTACCAGGTTAAAAATTTCAATTTCTTCTTTTTAAATACTGTTCTTGAACCTGTCCAGACCCTGGTGTTTGTTTCCACCAGCCATGCTCTTCTGCCTTGACACATCAGAGATCTTTCACTAAGGACTAATTACTTTTTGAACTTGATAAGAGGATTTTAAAGTGAAAAGAAAAAGGAACTAAAATAAAGCCTTTGTTTCTGAGCTGGGTTCCTGGCTCATCTCTGTCATTCCACCTAATACGGTCCCACAAGTCTTCAGCTTTCAGTGGGTGACGGATGTGTCCTGGTGACAGTCTGGCTCAGCCTCTGTTCTGCTCCCGTAACAATTGCTTTTCACTCCTTTCCCTCAACAGCCATGTCACTTTCCGTCGTGCAGCAGTCAGCCTCTCCCAACAGCAGGATGGGATGCTTGGATTCATCTCCACTTACGACAACTGACAGAAGAGACTTAATTAGGTGCAGAGTCCCCATAGCCTTCCTTGCCAGTCAAGAATATTCCATAGGCACCTTCAAAGAGCAGGGGAGGTTGTAGATGGTTTAATCATCCTCTGGAGTTGTAGGTGACCTCTGAAGGAGCCTCCACTGCTGAGAGCAGGCGTGTAGCTACACCAGCCTTCACACTGCATCACCTCCTGCAAGCACCCAAATTACAAGGGAGGAGTCCAGGCACGTGCTCCCTTTGCTCCATTGATTTGAGGCATCCATCTCTTTTTCCCATTGGTCTTCACAGCATGATGCTGTTTTCCAAATGCAGGAATACTGTACTTCATCAATGGATAATTCCACCTGATGAGATGGGAATTACGTGTCGCCCTTCTTCCCAATGGTGTGCTTTTAGGATGCTGCTGATGCTCTGAGCCCATTACAGCATAAAAAGGAGACAAAGGGTTCCATGCTGTAATGACATTCACCTGCTTTCTTACAGGACCTGCTAAATTTGAGGCTGGATTCCTACTAGTGTGAAAAGTAATATTCAGCATGGCAAAAGATAAGAAACAAACATTTCTTTCATTTCTGCTTTCAACTCTCCCAAGCTGTAACTCATCTTCTCCAGCTTCCTTCAGCTGTTAGAAGAGGGTTAAACAACCTCACTAGGAAGCAGAGAACTTTATCATAGTTAAAGAGGATTAACGCATGCATAATCCCCTTACAAAGCCACTTGCCTTCCTACTCCAGTGTGTAAAAATAAAAAAGGATTGGTTCAATGTTATTTTTCTTATATCTAATTCCAGAACAAGAGAGCACATTAAGTAATTAAAATGTTCACCTGTAAGGCGCTTAAAAGCAAGGCTGCTGGCAGATATATAATTAGCTCCAGTTAGCTGCTTGCTTGTTTACTTCCATTAATTTACCCAGAGTGGGGTCTTTGGGCTTGAAGCTTTATTTAGAAAACTAAAACATTTATTTAGAAAAATATTTATTATTGCATGAAGTAGTGCAGTGGATAGGCAGGGACAAAAGACAAAAGAACAGAAATTAGATAATTTACTGAGCCAATATACATGCTAATATAGGATATTTCAGGTCCGCCTTGTTATGCCATCTTCAGTTACTGGCAATTTATCTCTTGTCAGAACTACAGTTCTTAATAGGTTGGGTAAAGTCACCCCAAACGTTACTAATTTTCTTGTGTTGTCTTTGTTCTGCAGAGGACCCAGTCTGTTCTGTCTGTCTCTGCACATGACACACAAAACAGTGGGCTTTCAACGTTTTTTAAAGGAAGGATGACTTAGAAAGGGGCAGAGCTGTGCATTCCCAGACCATGAAAGCATTCTGAAAACAAGGAAAATATCAGGACTACTATCTGTGCCATTTTCATGGATGCATGTGAAGGGGTGAAGAGCAGGGTTTTAGCCTGGTTTCCCATGCCACCTCTAACAGACCCCTGACTGCCCAAAAGCCAGGGCCTGTGAGTTGACAGACAACGGCAGGACAGACAGACAGACAGAGACCTGAGTGGATGGAAAGGGAGAGGAGAGAATGGCAGGCTGCAGTTAACAGCTCCCTTGCCATGGGTTACAGGCATGACTGCCTATGGGTCAGGACGAGTCATTTTGCATGGTTTTTATAGTGTTTGAAAAAATCTGGCAGCACCGGGAAAACAAACCTTGGGAATGATTTGCAGTTATTTATTGTTTGTCTGTGTGAAGGGGTGACTCTGCAGAAGAGCCCACAAAGAATGTTTGTGATCTAAGACATATGGGAGGCTGGAATATAATGACTGACACCAGGGAGGAGGGGGAAATATTATTACACTGATGTTGTGTGAGCACTGTAGAGGAAGTGAGTCTTTAAAGTGTGAAACCTCCAGCACTGGAAAAGATAAGCAGTGCCTGCAGAAATCAGCCTGTGGGATCTGTTTCTCTTGCTAAGCTGCCTTTGAAGACTGGGGGGCTGTTTTGCTTTCAGTACCCCCAGGGAAGTTTTCCCTCCTTTCTAGTCTTGCCATTGATCTGAGCTACACTCCCAGATCTGTAGGTGTCTGTACTCCTGTGGCAGGCTACGATAAAGCCAGTGGTTTTTTGAACAATGGAAATGATTGTACCTTACCTCCCTGTAGGTCCTGAGTTGAATGGCCACAGGAGACTGAGCCTGTCAGCAAATGAGCCCCTCATGGCTTCTGCTTTCTTAGTGAAGTGTTGGTTTCATGGCTCCTGACAAGTGTATCTCGATATAAAAATCATGTGTGCAAGTTGACTGTTCCCCCTCTGTTTTACTTTTTCCTGTGGAAAACTTTTTGTTGCTTTCCTGTATTTCCTCTCTTGCTTAGGGATCAAGAACTAAATCAGTGGCTGCCAGCTCCCCTGCTGAGTCCAGGGCTCCACCTTCCCTCTAGGGACTGCATGTACTTTAAGATACTGGTTGATGTTCAAAGTGGCCTTGGACAGACTAAAAATCTGGAGAAGCTCCTCCATCACAAAATCATACAATATTCTGAGTTGGAAGTGACCCACAAGGATCATCAGGTCCAACTCTTAGGTGAATCACAGCCTTTCCAGCTGTCAGCAAGCTGGAACCAGATGTGGACAGCTGCTGATCTAGGACAAAGGCCACCAAGGCTGGGGGACTTGTACCAAAGGTGTATCCATCCATCCATCCATCCATCCATCCATCCATGGGCATTCTAAGGCCAAGTTACTCGGGTTACCTATTTACACACACAGTTTACTGGCTTTGATTCAAAGGATGAACTAGAAGATGTACTGTCCTGAAGACGTTCTCTTTCAAACCTGTTTCTCCCTGAGGGGTGGCGGGGGAAGTTGCTTAATGCAAGGTTGTCATCTGGCGCCTGTGACACTTGACTGATATCACAGCTCAATGTCTCCATCAGCATCAGACCTACCAGCTCCACAGGGATGACTACATCAGCTCCCCCAGCCTACAGCCACACAAACGCCTTTCCTTGTAGAGCAGCTGCTGCCTTCCTGAGCGGGCCCAGCCAGACTGGGGGAGACAGCCATGCCTGGTGTTGGGGTTTTGGGAGTTCACCTTCTGGGGAATTTTTTTTCTCCCATGCATGTTACCACAGCAACAAATTGCTGGGTCCTCGGGAGAAACAAAGGAACTGGCCACCGGGGGAGGGGTCCGGGGAGCCACCCTCTTTGACCTGGGCTGGCTGGCAGTGGGTGCTCTCGGCGTTCGTTCGGAGGGAGACAGAGGCTGCCATCCGTCCTGCTGCTGCAGGCTTTCCAGCTGCCTTTCTTCTACCGGAGAAAACCCGGGATTCCCAAGCCCGCCTTTCCCTGCCCTGTCTGGAGCCGGGCTGCAGCCGCGGAGCCTTCGCTACATCGTAGCTCCGCACGCCCTGCCTGCCGAGACTCCCGGGGTTCCTGCTGCACTCCGGAGTTTGATACATCTCGCCTGCCACCCGGGATCCGCTCATCTCTGCTGCTCCAGCCTGCTGTTCCCGAGGGTCCGGCCGGGCACCGGGATCAGCTGCCCAGGGGGTTTGTGAGGCCTTTGTTCCATCCCTTCCCGGCTCGGCCGAGCCGCCATCACCGCCTGCTCCCCGAGCCCGCTCCGGAGCGCCCCCTGCAGCCGCGGGGGAACCATCGCACCCGCCCCGCTCACCGGGAGCCGCCAGCGCCCCTGCCGGCTGTGAGCGGAACTGCACCCACGGGGAAAGGGCCCGACAGCCGAGAGAGGCTGGCACTGGGTTTGTGGTGCTGTTTGCTGTTACTGCCACAGTTATTGTTGTTCTTTTGTCTTGTTATACATATATATATATTAGTAAAGAACTGTTATTCCTACCCCTCATATCTTTGCCTGAAAGTCCCTTAATTCAAAAATTACAATAATTCGGAGGGAAGGGGGTTACATTTTCCATTTCAGGGAGGCTCCTGCCTTCCTTCACAGACACCTGTCTTTCAAACCAAGACACGTGGAAAGCTTGGGGCATCCTGTCCTGCACTGTTCTGGAGCTTGCACACCCCCAGCACTGCAGGATGTCACAGCCTAGCTGCTGCTCCTGCTCTCAGCTGGAAACCATGTCCTATGCATGTACAAAGCCTTGCAGCTCAACTCAGGCAACATGCACAGGGGTGGAAAGAGGACAAGTCCCAGATATATTGTTTTCCCCTTCTTTTCTATCCCTGAATCTTTCCTCTGGCAGCCTGTGTTTGACTGATAGTGAGTCCACATCAGCTAATCACAGTGTGTCCTGAGTATCTCCAGCTGTTCCTCAACAAATGGTGAAGAAAGTGGCGGAGCTTGAACCTCATCAGAGAGACCCCGTGGTCTCCCCTGGGCTTCCCCGTGGCATGCTCAGCCAGTGTCACATGCAGACATCCTCTCTCCAGCATGGCACACACAGCTCCATAGCAGCAGTGGGGAGTCCTACCAGGGAGCCCCAAATCAGGCTTGGGTTATTCTCCAGGCCTGATGGGAGGCTGCAGGAGTGAAACAGGGTCTTGTTGACCAAGCAACAGAGCCAGCTACCTCAGGGGTGGGTAGAGGTGCTGTGAGTGCTAGAGCAGGCCAAGAAACCAGCCAGCTCCATCAGAAACACCTATGGGAACAGCTGGGTCAGAGCAAGAACTTGAAGCCACATCTCCAGATGAGAAACTATAGACCCTGAGAGACTGACTCGGAAATGGGACAAAAGGTAGCAATTGTGTTTGTTTGCCTCACCCTCTGACTTCACCCTTCCTGTTTCAGGTGGGTCACCCTGACCTCATTTTCAGACAACATTTTCAGATTTCATGGAACCATGATGAAGTCTGGGTAAGTAAGAGCACTGAGGGCTTTCCTGGTAGGTTTGCAAATGCATTTGGGCTTGGATTCAATGGGGTAGAAAAAAATCTTCAACTGTATTTCTTTCCCCTGGTCCTGGAGTATGGTATTTCATTTACAAATCTTGCTGGCTGCTGGCAGGTTGCAGTGGTGTGACCAGAAGGGCCAGTACGGGAGTGCATGGGGCTGTGGCTGGAGAAATCTGATGTGGGGTTTTCCATTTGAGCTAAATCTCTTCCTCCCCAGCAGGGTTAAAGTTAACTCAGCTGTGCAAACTCATTTATATTCAGCTGCACGTGGCTATAAATGGTACTTTTTGTTCCTGACAAATATGAATATAGCATTTGCTCTGAAAATTCACCATTTCTCATGAAAAGGCTTTCCCCCTTGCCATTTGTGTCCAAGATGTTGAGTTTTACTTGGCAGATGGACAGTGCAGGAGGGTGGCCAGGCTGCGTGGGAAAGAGCGAGTGAGGGGATATGGGGCATCCTCTTTTCTTCTGAACTCTTGTGAAAGTTTTATTCATTTAATATGGTGAAATGCAAATGGCAAAAAACCCACATTCTTACAAACTGCTGAGGACAAAGGGAAGGCATCCTCCAGTGAGAGGATGGACAGAATAGTGGGTGATACAGTCCCTGACAGAAAACTTGTTTCATCTTATTTTCCATCTTGGATTTAAATAAGGGAGCTGTCAGGACTCAGAGTTGTTATTCAAAGGCGTAGGGTATTTTTTCAGCTGCCCTTTCTGTACTGCTGGGTCTTTACTCTGGATATAATGGCCTGGCACACAGACTTTCCTAACTAACTGGAAGAAAGCACCCACATTCACTCGACTGGTGGTTGTTACCAAAGAACATCGATCATGACCAGTATGTCACAGGACTCATTATATAATTTTTGATACCATTAAGAGAGCCATATCAAGCACATCTCTCAATTACTCAGGCAATTTTGGCACTGCAAAACAGAGCTAGTTGGAATGGGTCTGTCTGAGTTGAGAAGTTACTCAATGAAGAGTTTTTCAAGGATTTGAAATTTTAATTTTTAAAAGCTTTCCACTCTCAAAATCAGCTGGCGTTTCTTTTTCGTTTTTTTCTGGAATTATCATCTCTATCTCTTAAAAACTGTAACATTCTCTACATAATGTAAGTCAGACAAACCCATCTAAGATATTTCTGCTTGAGCTTGGGAAATAATGGAAAAACTCTCCACATGAATATTTAATGTTGTAATGTCAGAAAATACATATATATAGGGGTGTGTGTGTATATATGTGAACAATTGCATATCATTTCCCTTGCTCTGTGAGCTGGGAAGATAATGAAGAAAGATTATTAGATAATATTATGCTGTTGGCCACAAAGCTGTTGTTCTCGGCACAGAAGGGCTGACTTTACATTCTGCCTGTTCACATTAACCACAGGCACAGAACTGAGGAGCACAGGAGAAATGGAAAAGCTATTCAAGAAGCTGGCGGTTGACAACAGGATCTTGAAAAATTGTTTCCTTGGATTCAACTAAATTTCTTCTTCCCCCTTTCCAGACAGGCCTGTGCTAGGAGACAGTTTGGTTCACTGTGGTTGAACCAGCTGCTGAAATCCCAGCCAGCTCCTGAGTGAGCAAAAAACTAACCAGAAGCTGCCTTCAGCAAGCTTTGCTTTGCTGAGCCCTGCCGTCTCCTCACTCAGGCAGTGTGCTGCCCATCACCAAATCAACAGGCATCTTATTCCTGCTTGGCTCTCGAACAGGTGCCTCTGCCTCCTGGCCCCTGCTATGCCCTGACTACCAGCCCCCCTGCCACTCCCTGCCCCCCCATTCAGTCCCTTGAGACATCTACAGCAGTGAAAAGTTTCTTATGCTCTGATGGCTTAGACACTAGACTTCTGCCAGCACAACACTGTTGATCTAGGACCAGGGGTACTTGCAGCCCTGACACACAGGACATCTTTGACCAAGAGACAAAGGGGCCAGGAGGTAGAGCCACCTGCTCCAGGCTTTGGTTTGATGATGGGCCATGTATGGCCTGGGCAAAGAGGTGGCGGTGCTCAGGCAAGCAGAGCTTACTGAAGGCAGTTTCTGATTAGGTTATAGCTCATTCAGGAGCTGGCTGGGATTTCAGCAGTAGGTTACAAATCCTATTCAAAGACCTCAATTCTGTCCACTCCTTCACCTTAGTGTTAAGTGCATCTGTGCACCTTGAAGACCAGAGCCAGCCCTGGATTCTAAGGCTGAGGCAGAATTCAAGCTCTGGAAGTACAGGCTCTCCCTCCCATTATCATGTTTTGGCAATCCCATTCCCATGTCCTCACTTTTAACCAAATGGAGGATACTCCAAGGCAGCAGTACAACGCTGCATGTCCCCTCTCCATGCTATTGCTTGCAAGAGCAATCTGGATTAAAACGGGACTGGTGTTGCCCTGCTTGGCTGCCCACCCTCACTGACTGTGTGGGTGTCCCCACCATGGCTGAACGGGGCACTGCGAAGCCACCCCACCTCTTCCAGCTGCACAGAGCCAAGCTCAAGCTTGCCCTGCCATATGAGTCTGCTGCTAATTGTGTGGAAACTGCAGAGATGCTAAGGCTGGACACGTGGTTTTAGCAGTTTAAACATAAGCCTAGCTAGGGCTTGCACTGAGGTCCTGGCCCTGATGGAGCACCAGACACGAGGACACCTGTAGCTGTGTACCTGGGGTCCTCCTGCTGCAGAGGTGGCCCCAGCTGGAGCCCTCCTGTGGTCCTTCTCACTCACACGTGCTGCAAACTCTTCTCCGATGATTAGATAAGAGGAATTGCCCATTGACTTTCATTTCAGTTGTGCGTGACTGGATCAAAGGATGTATGCTCTCGTTGCTTCAATTACGCATTTTGGGCTAATGTGGTCCAGATGGCTATTTCATCTCAGCCCTTATATTTATTCATGGCCTTTCTATTTAACTTTCCTAAAACAAATACTCACTTGTAGGCGTATATTAATTCAGGGAAAAGAACTGCCTCGATCAATACGTTGAGGTTAAGTTTCTATACCACAGTAGGTCCTATGTACATAATTTCTATTTTTATTACCCCACTTCTAGCCTCAGATATATGAGCAATTTCTTTGAAGTGTTTACTTTGGCTTTTTAACAAATTTACACAAATTACATCTTCTCTGATTATGAGATTTACAATATGCAGATATTCTTTCATTGACCTTTTAGTTAAACCCTTCTGCAAACTTTGGCTGGATATTAATAAATTTACAAAAATACCAAGGAGCCCAAATGTTTGCCAACATGATATTGCACCATCTCTGACTGCAGTGTGCCTGTCCAGCAGAGGATAAAATTTGTTGTTGAATTTATGTGCAATCTTGCAACCAATGTGTGAACACAAAGAGTGGAAAAGCTCGAGAGACCAACGAGACAAAAAGTTTTCAGTTTGCATTTACATCATCTTTTAAACTGGATCTGCAGGTTGGGTGTTGTGAGTTGGCTCAGAGGCTGCTGGTGGAGAGCCGAAGGCAGTGCCTGGCAGGAGGTGTCCAAGGAGGGGCAGTGCCTGGCTCTGGGCTCAGCAGAAGGGAGGGGACATGGGAAGCCACAGTTTAATCTGTCTGGTATTTGATTTGGGCTTTTGGTCCTTGTCTGGATAACAGGATTGCAATTCCTCTTGGTACACTTACAACAAGAACATCTGAAACTCAGCTGCAGCCAGGCAAGATTTTCATTTTGGGTAATCTGATTTTAGCTTTGGTGATTAGCTGCTCCATTGTCAATGTCCAAATCTAATTGTCATTGTAGTTTCTCTTCTAGGTCCAACAAGTGTTAATGTCTCATAAGCTGGGTTTTACTTCACACCTTCTCTTCTTAAGCAACCTCTCCGAAAGCATTTGCAAACCAAGGAGGGGATTTCAGACCCAAGCATGAGGAAAATGGTAGCAATCACTCGTCAATTTTTCTGTTGCATGAAATGGACACAATGGGCCACGTTTTAGCATTCTGGGTATTAATACTGGCCTGAAAATCTTATATATATTTTTATATTTAGCATTCATAATATAACATACTTTCCAAGACATAGGTTAGATGAAGTTTTCCAGAACCAGATCCTCTTCAGCATTTTACACCCATATTATTATGTGTGAGTGACTGCTCCAGAAATCAGTGTGAAACCGGGACAAGACAGCTCTCTAAGTTTTATTAAATTTTTTTTTTTTGATTGTAAAACAGTTTCCTCCAGAGTTTGTTTGATTTAGAATAAAAAAAAAGGTATGGTGAAACAATTTATGACAGCTCTTCCCTTCCCTGCCAACCCTGTTAAATCAAAAAGACAGTTAGAAACGTAGAGTTAACCTAAGTATAAATCTTTAGCCTGAGAAGAAAAGGAGACAGCAATGATAGTACGAAGACAAGTTTTTTTGTAATGCCACTTTCCTTTTGGTTGGATTTCTGCACCAAATGAAGCTAAGGTTTAGATCCATAACCTGGCTGCTCTTGGAGAAAATATTTCAATTGTCTCTAAGGCTAAAAGCAGAAATAAAATGCTGTGATGGCTTGGAAAGGCACATGAAAGACAGCCTGCGCTGCTGTGTGTGGAGGGATAGCATTGCTAACACCACAGGCATATAAAACAGCATCCACACAGCAATGCTCAGCACCTTCAGACTCTCCGCCCATGCAGCTCCCTGGGGGAACCCTCAAAAGCCAGTTAAAAGTCCCTCCCAGTCTACGCTTCAGAGAGAACCCCGAAAACCCCCATGTGAGAAACCGAGTGCTTTCCAATGAAATGACCTCAGACCAATTGGAAAAGCAGGAACAGTATGCAATTGCCCTCAGTGCAGTGATATTTAGAGTTTTCCTGCACAAATTAAAGTCCACCCATGTGTCAATATTTCTCCAATTTCTAGGCCACTGGTGTGCTTTGCTTATCCCCAGCTCTGAGCAGCTCCAAGTGCTGTAGGTGAGCACATCCTGTCTGTGGCTGCTGGGATGGATGGAGGCAGGACCTGCTTGGCTGGATGACATCCGCACCAACATGTGGAAGTTCCTAGGTACCTAACCTGCTCCTGCCCCACTGCTAGCCAGCCTGAACGCGGCGTCTTGTTTGTATCCAACAGCATGGGTAAGACTGGGGCTGGCCTCAGGTGCTTGACCCTGGGCAATATTTCTCCCTTCAGTTGGGGCCTGCTCTTCTCACTCCCATCGGCTCCCCATGAGGAGTAGTTGCCACTGGCAAGGAATCATAATTCTCAGTGGCAGCACGTGCAGAGATGGTGTGGGAATAACAGGGAAAAGAAGAGAGGATTGGGCATATTCAGGGCTTAAGAGATAGACTTTCCAAGGAAGGACAGGGAGATTGTTTCACTCCAAAGCCCCCACTGGCAAAGGTCTCAGTGAAGAGCCTTGGCTAGAAATTCAAACTTCAGCTTGGTTTCAGAGTCACTGTGCATACCCTGGACAGTGCAAATACTTTCAGTTACTGTGGATACAGGAAGAATTGTTAATTAGTCCATTTTCTGGGTAAGCAATAAATACAAGTATTACAATAAAATCTGGCCACAAATTTGATGGTTTGAATTTCTGTGTCTTAAATAACATCTTTGCGAACATGTTTTCTAGATCCTTTCCCAGACTTCCCCATGCCAAATTACCCAGTACTTCGGAGTGTAGGCTTGCACAGGGCCAGAAACATGGGAAATCGGCACAGCATTTTGGGTTATTCTCAGCAGTGCCTGCATTAACAGCTGACATCTTCTGCAAGAATTTGGATTGTAAGTATCTGATGCTTCCTGCATGCACACACACACACCCCTGTAATGATCACACAGAGTTTTCATAACTGTTTATGGTGTTGAAAAGAGGAGCCAGGTTTCTTGCTGTTTACTGTTATGCATATTATCTCAGATGGACTTTCCTTTATTGCTGTAGTTTTCTTTCCTCTGTTTTAACTCATCCCCACAGGCCGTCTTTAGCCAGATTACTGACAACTGATTTAATCGGTGTTATAGGGATGAACTCTGAGAAGGTCTGATGGCACATCATGAGCTGCCTGGAGCTGGCAACCAGTTGTAACATACCCCAAGTAACTATCCTTTTCTATTCATTTTTGTGGTCTTGAGTGATGATGCTCTTCTTCATAAATGGATTGGTTTTGGACAACAGGATGCTACACTATTTTGAGAGTTTGTTATTGTTTTAAATAAACACCACTGCAGTACCAGGTGTGAATTTAAGTCATGGCTGGAAATCAAGAGGCCATCAGTCCTACACCCAGCTTGGACAGGATGAGTCAAATCTTCTTTTGGGTACCTCTTTATGGAGTGAGTGCTGTGCTATGGGGCTGGAAACAAGCCTATGGGTCATTAGGAACCTTGGGTAGGGTGCTGGGGAATGGACTCTGCATGGGTCAGCTTGCACCTGAGGGCAGGTTTGACTTCTTCTGGCAGGGTGCTGGCTGGGTGGAGTGATGTACGCGGGTGGCTCTGAGTCAGTGGTGTTACCAGCTCTTCTGGCATGAGATCACTATTCAGGAAACATTAATTTTAGCAACAGAACGTGACTTTGTGTTGAGGGGAAGTACACAGAGAGCTTTGAGTAAAAAGCACATGACTACAAAGGAGTGTGATTACTTCCGAATTGTGAAATAAATGAAAGTGGCTTGTGTATTGTCTTTCTGTGGTGCAGCTTACAGACAGCAGTTGTACAGCAGCACTTGAGTTTCCTTTCTGGAAATACGCTGCAGACCACAGGAAATTGCTAAGTCTAAATAAATGGGTTTATTAACTAAATAGGAAAGCTACCAAGTCCGGACCCCTTGTGATCACATTTCCCATTACATTCTGGTAACTGTTTGAAACTCAGGCAAAAATCCTGAAACTCCAAATAGCAGAAGCCACAGGGACTGTCCCTGGCTTCAGCAGAACTGCATGACGATGTGAAGAGGGACTGAAGCATGGAGTGATACAGCCTTAGATATCCAATCTTCACAGCATGGGATCTCAGATGGCTCTGACTACGCAGAATTTTGGATTGCAGCTCTCCTGTTTCCTTGCCATTTTCTCAGCTCCCTTACCTTGAATGGAGACTAACTGCACATTAAAGAGAATAATTGCTTCTGGCAAGTTGGAATGGGGTACATGCCATGTGCCAGAAATTGCTGCAGCCTATCATGCCTGCTTCTGAGATCCCACCAAAATTACCTGACTCATGTTGGAAACACTGCAGGTAATGGCAGGATTGTATAAACTTAATACTGCCATGAGGGGAAAAACAAATCCCACAGAGGCAGGCACAAGAGGCTGCTGACCACAAGACGCAATGGGAAAATATCATGCTGAAAAAAGTTGGTTTAAGGCCATTTGATTGATTGGTTTCCTCTTTGAAAATGTAAAAGAAGTGGAGAAAACTACCTTAGAAATAGAAGAGAACTCTACAATATCCATAATGAGGAATAAGGAGGAGCCTTTTGATGCCATAGTGTGGGGAATGATTGACTAAATGCCATCATCAAAGCTTAATATCTGAAAACAGTATTGGCCAGCATTTCTGTGACTCTGTACAACACTCCATGAGACAGCTGTTTGATGCTGTCAAGTCATATTCTGCAAATACAGCTGGTACCATATACATGGAAAAACTCAGAGCCTGTAGCTTCCTAGGAACTTGGGTCTCCTAGGTCCAACAACTCATTGAAGTCCTTTACTAAAAGGATCAAGCTCCATCTTAAAACTCATCAGCTTATTTTGTCCCTACTGCCTGACTAGGAAGCTGACCCATGAGCTCCATGTCCTTGGATGGTCAGGTAAGAATTTACAGAGAGCAGCTGCCAGGGTCTCACTTTATTAAGCTGAAGCAGCCAGCCCCATGAATTCCTGTCTATTAAGAGGAGACTGGGACAGCCAGAAAGCCAGAGGGGTGGAAACACTCTTTGGGAAGCTTTTGAGGTGTTATTCCCTTCATTACTGAGGTCAGAGAGCTGTCTAGCTGTGCTGCTTCTGTCCCGACCAGCTGTGCTGGTGACGTGCTGGCTCTGTGTCATCCCATGAGCACATGGCCAGGGAGGGCAGAGCTGAGCCCTGTGTCACTGAACAAGAGGAAGCGTCTGACTCTGCCAGGGAGGAAACTAGTTCAGGCCTTAAAGACAAGAGCAGCAGGTCACTCTTCCTTTGTGGAAGGAGCTTTGATGTGCAGTTATGATGTCCAGTTACCTCTCTGTCCAATTAAGAAGCAAGGCTAGTGAGGGCTGTCCTGCGGAAGGCTGCTGGCCATTGCCTGAGCCACTGCACCGGCCAGAGGTGCGGCTCTGGGAATGAACCTGAGGGGACTTGGCTGATGGACACCCAAACACCCTGCAAACCCCTCCTGAGCCAGCCCCTCCAGCAACTTTTTGAAGAGCTGAATCTCAACATAAATTTCAAAGGGGGTTTGAATTACGTGCAATTTTTTATTACAGCTACGTTATGCCTGAAGGCCCAAGTGTCCATGAGGATTGTTCAAATGCTATTTTTTGCTTCTGCAAACAAAGGAACCCTTGATACCAAATGAGTGATTGTATCCCCCAAGTATACTGTCCTGTCTAAATATGGAGATATTAGTAAGCATTTGTTTTCATTATCCGAAAAAGGAGGAATTGCTATTTCAATTTTTTTCCCTGAATTTTAATAGAGAGAAGAAAAAAACTTCTGGATGAGGACAGTTTTTTATTTTCCCAAGAAAAAATACTTCTGTGTGTGCGATACTGGCCTTGCTTCTGCAACAAAAATATTCTTTCAGGATATTTTGATGATGTCCCCTGGGGGGACATCATCATCAGCTGTTTTCCAGATGTTTTAGTCTTTCTTAATCATACTCTTTCACTAGCCACGAGATCTGATTCAAAGCTGAAGAACGTCATTCCATCCGGCACAGCTCCTCTGAGTCCCCAGGAAGTATTTGGGTTTTGCAGCTTACAGACATGAATTTAATTAAAAGATAAACTGAAATAAATCTATTTACAGTGTAGTTATGCATACGACACACCATTGGCAGTCTGGAGCTACCAGCATTGCCACTAGCTGATGCATATTCAGTTTATATCTCATGGGTTTTATGCATCAGGTTGAACTTTATAACCCTGCCCTGGGAAATGCAGGGTGCCTTGCTATCCGGAATACTTACTATCATCTGAAAATGCTCTCATCTTGCTGCCCACCTCTCTGCCTACGTCATTTATGAGTCTATTGATCAGCAGGTCCAAGCACAAATTGCTAAAGTCTTTCGGTGACCTTCCTCCATTGTAAACAAGTTGTGCTTTGTCTCCTTTCTTGTAACCAAGCCTGCAGTTGCCTGAGGGCTCTGGTGAGGACTACTGTCTTTGGCCAAGAAGCAAGGTGGTCTCATTCTTTGTATCTGCCAAGAGCCAGTGCACAGTGGTTTCTCCACCAGCTCCGTGACGCAGGGATCTGCCTTTATCCTAAACACCAAACCTTGGCTTTTAGACTGAAGATCTCCATCAAAAAGACTGTTTTCCCCATTGCTCCACTCTGTGTAGTCATTTATTCCTGCTCCTTAATCAAAACCGTACCCTCCGCATCCATTTCCTATTGTATAATAATAATAATAATAATAATAATAATAATAATAATAATAACTTGCTGTATATTTCTGCTCTTAAAAGTAAATTGGCTGTGCATGTCTCAGGGAGTCTATGCAGGGCCTAGTTTGGGGGGGGTCCAAGCTGCGAATGAGGCCCCTGGGTTCTCCCTGGAAGCCTAACACGGAGATGACAGCCTTCTGTGCGACTGGAATCATGTCTGCTACACACATGGCCGTCCTAATACTTTCCTTGCTCCATCAAGGGATGTAGTCTCCAACTAGCAAAACAAAATGTAGGAGAATTTTTGAAAAATTAGGTTCTGACTATATTTTGAAAAGAAGCTTTGGGATTTTTTTGAAAAGTATTTTTTTCCGTAATTCTGTAAAAATTGAAACACTTTCTTTTCATTATTCTTACATTGTTTCTCCAGGAACCTTTAAGTCATGTTGAATTCAATGAATTTCTCTTGTTTTCATTCATAAAGGACCAAGTCCTCCAAACACCAGAACACAGCAGAGCTTTGTGGGAAGTGGACATATCCAGCTTTGTTTGCACTCCTGCTCTTGTTAGCTTCCTAGAAACATATCAGCCAGTACTTTTTTCTTTCAGAAGGGAGGGGGAAAAAGATCCTGTTTATGTGGATGATGAAAATAAATATTTTCTTAATGGATGCCAAATGTTAGGCTAACAACCTTGAGAGCTTGATCACACCTCCTAAAAATGCAGATGAAGGCAAAACTCTCTAAGAAGTTTTTTCATGTTTTACCCTGGATTTTCCCAGTTACCAGACTCCTGGGATTTGCATTTTCGGGACGAATGATGTGGTGTGGCCCCTTGGCTTCACAGAAGCTGAGAGTGCATGAGGTGTCCTTTTGCCAGACTGAAGACAAGACTTACCAGCTCCTTCCCACTTCCCTGTCCCCTGTGCTGGTTAGAGCACGTCAGCACAAATCACACTGAGGTCACAATGCCCCCAGCATCCTAGGGTGAGCCCAAGGCTCATTACTAGCCTGATCTGAACACACACACTGTCAAGGTTTCATCCTCCCCAGCCACTTCATTGTTTCTCCAAATACATGTTGCCAGCCAACTGGGAGAGCAGGTCTTGTTTTTGTGTCCATGTCTCAGCATTTTGCTTCTGCACTGGGATTGTGACCCCATCCATCCTTGACCTGCCCATGACAGACTCAGACAGGAGGAAAGAGCCCAAACATAAAAATTCTCAAAAATGTAAGGTAGAATAATTCTTCTGCCATTTATTTTTGTCTGCTGTCTACCACTGCTGTGGGAGAAGTCCACAAAAGTGAACGGCAGAGTAGGTGGATTATACAAGCCCATGGACAGTTCCTGTTACCACTGACCTGTCTCCAGGGGCTGAAGAGTCCCACAGAGTCGGAAAGGGAAGTTTTCCTGATGTGGGAATGCTTGAAATTGTTTAGGCACCTGCTCACATACTTCCACAAGTCTCAGTTAGAGGGAGGAAGAACCACAAAACTTAGAACAAAAACATATACATTGGAAAGTAAGAACTGGTGGGGTCTTTTCTTTATTTTCTGCTTTTGTAAAGGAAGCGGATGCAGGTAAGTAAAGAAAGGAATTTGGATTCTAATTTCTTGGTGTTTGATTATTCAAGGGAATAAGAGGTACAGCAAAAATCCAACATGCAGTTTGGCAGAATATAATACCATTATCCCACAGGAAGTAAAGACCATTTATTTCAGTGCTCTCTCTTCCTGATTTGTAACTCCCATGTAAACTTTATGCAGACTTCACAGAGCAGGACTGTGGCAGGTTCAAGGAGTAAGGTCTTTCCTGTACAGTTACATTAAAACAAATCTCGTATTTGCCAGAGGCAGCCTCCAGTTTGTTTTTATAAAGAGGAAGTGCAGTGAACTTCTTCATGGAGACTTCACTTATGATCTTCCTCATTTTATTTCCCCTTCATATTAAAATAGATCTTTTAGGCTGAAAGTTGATGGTTCCACTTTGTACATGCAAAGCATAACAGAATGGTGTGAGATGAAATGTAGAAGCTAGTCCAGAATGACACAAGGAAGAAAACAGCTTCAGCTGCAAATGCTGAACGGATCAGGATGTGAAAATCATTTCTCTCCTTCAAGTTGAAACAAAAATGTAGCAGAAAATATAATGTCTGGGTGGCATGAGCAAAAGTCCTGGGATCAGAACAAAAAAAAAGGAAATTGTTTAAGTATATGATGTTTGTCTTAGGAGCTGTTGGAGAGCAGAGAGGAAGGAATCATTTGCTAATTGTGCCATACATTTTAGAGGTTCTCCTTATTTATTCTAGTCACATACACATGAACTCTTTTACTACAGAGAACTATTTAGCCTGCAGAGAACCACATTTCAATGTGCATGCATTGTAAAACCACTATAGGAAGAGTGTTTAGTGAGCAGCTAATGACTTCCTTAAAAGGATAATACAGTTAACAGTTGAGAGGATGTACAGCTAAATATGGCCCTTGTAAAACTTAGCAGATTCCATTAAAAAACAGACGTGCAGGAAGTGTCTAGTTCCTATTAAAACTGATTGTACACAGTTGCATGGGAAGAAATAAATTTAGTGTACAGAATTTTACATCACATCCTTTGAAAGCATTGAAATTCTCTGGGGTCTGCAAATCTGTGCATCTGGTCCACATACACACACATACACACACAAACAATTAACTGGTGTGCGATTGCTTTAAAGGAAAACGTGCATCTAAAACTCAGAGTCTGCACATCCCAAAGTGCAGGGCAACATCCTACTGACTGCAGCAGGCCTGGGTTTGGTTACACCTGAACCTGTAAGTTAGGCTCTCCCCTAATGGATACTGCATTCACCCAGAGGGACTCCAGGTCCGTGTAAAGGAGGGGGAAATCCATCCCAGTAATTTCTGTGTTAGAAAAGCAATTCTATTTTCTTATTTAATATAATTTTCTATTTTGAAAATTAAAACAGAGCTAATGCTAAAATTTCCTTCATTGGATTAGTAATTTATTATGAACAGCAATTATGCATTCAGTCTTACTCAAGTTAAATGATTTTATGAGACTGTGTGTTTATTTTCAAGGTATCTTCAAGGAAAAGATTTGGAGCTAGAATCATTTAGCATTGAAAGGTCGCTGGTCACAGGAACCTGAAAAACCTTTCTCAACTGTATTTGAAATGATTTTTTAATTCATTTGCAAGGACATAAGAGAATCAATTTGCCTCTAGCCACAGTCCTGACGCCAGCGGGTAAAGCCAAGGAAATGACCCAGAGAGCATCAAGATAAATCCCTGATGAAATCCAAGGCAAAATCGCCTACTGGAAACCTAATGAACCGGACTCAGAGGATGTTCATGGACCCAAACGAAAGCTTTTACTTCCCCCAGAAAGACTCAATTTCCATTGACACAGTGAAGCTTCAAGCTTGTAGTGTGAGGATGCCCCAGCTGAGTTCAGGACCTTAGGAAAAGGAGTGAAGTTTCAGGCATTTTGGCAGCAAGGGCTCTCACTGGTTACTTGTGCTGCTCTGCAGACCGTGGTGGGAACAAGACTCATGTGGGGCTTCCTTGCTCCATGCTGACCTGTGGTCTGGCAGCTGAGGAGTGATCAAGGAAAGAAATGTTTAAAATAAATAGTTATAGAATTGTTTGTGGATGCTGAAGGCTTGGCTACGGAGAGATTTCCCAGCTTTCTGCCAGCGTACGTGTGAAAGTCTTGCTTTCATACGGATGCTGGCCGAAAACAGTTAGAGGTTTTTGTAAACCAATCCCTTTATCTTGCAGGTGCAGATTGATATGCAGTATTGTTGTGATACTGACTGAAGACAATATGTTAAGGCATATGTTGTGTAAACAATTAGCAAGAGATAATGCCAATGACGAGTGTAGAAAAGTCATAGATGCTTTACCAGGGGACCCTACACTAAGAGACATGATCGAAGCCTGCGCTAAGGTGGGGTCTGGGGACCATAACATGTCTGCTCTGGCTGCAATTCTGCAGCCTATTCAAGCTGGACAAAGGAATTCTAAGGTTGAGAGCAAGCAGAAACAGGCTAGACAGAAACAGAAAAAGAACAAGGGAAGTTCCCACTGCAAGAGATGAGATAGGCCCGGTCATTATGCAAAATACTGTAAATCTATATACCATGCCAATGGTCAGCCTTTGACTGGTTTGGGAAAGGCGATGAGGAGTGCACGGGGGAATTGCACTCCGACACAAATGTTCCCCCAGGGCATGGCACCAACACAGGCCTACTCAGCCAGCTTAGAGGCAGCACCCAGGGATCAGCCGGGGTTGATGTGCACACTGCAGCAACAGTCATCTTAGAATCCTGTCATGTTTATAAAGTTCCCTTGGATGCATTTGGACCCCTAGGTCAGGGATTCAGTGCACTGCTTGTGGGAAGATCTAGTGTCATCCTTCAAGGAATCTTTGTACACCCAGTAGTTATCGATGCTGACTTTACAGGCCAGATTTGTGCTATGGTTTCTACACCCACCCCCCTGTCACTACCCCTGAAAAGACTCACATTGCTCAATTAGTGCCTTTTAAGTCGAGTCCCCAGGACAGAACAACGAAGATGCGGAGATGGCAGGTTTGGATCTACGGGACTTCCACAGATCTTCTGGACTGCAGACATCTCTAACCAAAGGCCACAGATGACGTGTACCGTAATCCTGCCAAACACCCATCCACACCGGATTCAGCTCCGAGGTTTGACTGACACAGGTGCTGATGTAACAATGATATCCTTCTCTGCGTGGCCTCCTACATGGCCTTTAGCTCCTGTGGGATCGGCCATCGCAGGGTTAGGAGGAACCACACAGAGCCATTTAAGTGAACGACCTGTGATGGTAAAAAATGCAGAGGGGCAAACAGCTACAGTTCGGCCCTATGTCACTGCAGCTCCGATTAGCCTCTGGGGGCGGGATGTATTGGCAGCTTGGGGGGTACGGATCAGGACACATTTTTGATGGGGGCCCCTGTGCGGAAGGGCGCACAGCATCCCATGCTGCCTTTGCGGTGGCTAGTAAACAAACCTATCTGGAATCTTCAGTAGCCCCTACCAAAAGAGAAATTAGTCGCCCTTAGTAAGTTGTTTCAGGAACAATTACAACAGGGGCACATTGAGCCTTCTACTAGTCCCTGGAACAGCCGTTTTCGTGATTAAGAAAAAATCAGGGAAATGGAGATTGTTACAGGATCTCCGGAAAGTTAATGCAGTGATGGAAAGTATGGGGGCATTGCAGCCCGGTATGCCCTCACCCACCATGATCCCAACAGGGTGGGAAATCCTGATCATTGATCTGAAGGATTGCTTTTTCACAATTCCTTTGCATCCTGATGACAGGCCTAAGTTTGCTTT
>VZTI01000608.1:40570-52220 GCA_013397865.1 Struthidea cinerea
CATCCGTCCCCTCTCCCGTCCGTCTGTCCCTTCTCCTGTCCATCCGTCCCCTCTCCCATCCGTCCGTCCCCTCTCCCGTCCATCCGTCCCCTCTCCCGTCCGTCTGTCCCTTCTCGTGTCCATCCGTCCCCTCTCCCGTCCGTCTGTCCCGTTTTCCATCTCTCTCTCCTCAATCCCGGTGGCCTCTCAGGACCTGCAGTGCAGAGAGGACGGGAGGTTCAGGAGCCCTGGGGGTGGCAGCTCCAGCCTCCCCCTGGTTTTGGGGCTGGTGGGTGTCAGCCTGGGTGGGTGTCACCCCTTTGCCACAGGGGACACCCGGCCGTGGCTTGGTCCCGGCTTGCCAGGCTCCAAGTGAAGCGGGAAAACCCCGCTGGCCCTGCAGCCTCCTGCAGCATTCCCGAGGGAACGGCTGCTCCTGAACTCTCCGAGGCTGGACAGCGTCCGCAGCGTCTTTGCTGCGGGGACGCAGCTGTGCTGGGATCAGAGCTCTCACTTGGGGCAATAAGAGGATGTTCAGGTCAACTGCATTGCCCTGAAATGTATAATTTTGTCACCTACTTGGAAGCCCCGATGGCTCCCGGCAGAGTGAGGGCGGCCGGCAAGTGACCACACCCTGAGGGCTCGGGTGGGAGCCGTGGCTTTCCCGCTGGAGCTGAGTCCCTGGGACAGAGCCACCGGCACCTGTCTGTGCCCCAGACCCGGCTCTGGGACAGGGAACAGCCGCCACAGGTGGTGACTCTTGTTTGTGGCTGGCATTTACCCTGGGATGTGAGGGGATCGCCTGGGTGGACACAGCATCTTTTCAGGCTTGATGTAGGGGGTCACCGTGGGAGTCAAAGTTGGGTTAGAAGCCCCCAGAAGGATTTTTTTACGCCCCACACAAGGGCTCTGTGTTTCAGGCTGCCCAGGTCAGTGCTCTGCCTTTCCCTGCAGCCACCAGGATGGCCGAGGTGACCAGTGTCCCCACGGAGACACGCACTGTCCCGAGCGAGTACGGGGACTACCACAACTGGTCCGAGCTGTTCCACCTCCTGAACCACACCTACACCTACTGCGAGTTCAGCCTGGACGAGAACATCAAGCGGGTGATCCTCTTCATCCTCTACCTGGTCATCTTCGTGGTGGGCTTGGTGGAGAACCTCCTCGTCATCTGGGTCAACTGGCAGACACGGGGCAACAAGAGCTTGGTCAACCTGTACATCATCAACATGGCCATCGCTGACCTTGGGGTGCTGCTCTCGCTGCCCATCTGGATGCTGGAGGTGATGCTGGATTACACCTGGCTCTGGGGCAGCTTCCTCTGCCGCTTCACCCACTACTTCTACTTCGCCAACATGTACGCCAGCATCTTCTTCCTCACCTGCCTGAGCGTGGATCGCTACGTGACCCTGACCAGCTCCTCCCTCTTCTGGCGCCGGCACCAGCACCGCGCGCGCCGCGTGGTCTGCGCCTGCAGCTGGGTGCTGGCCGCCACCATCCCCTTCCTGGAGGTGGTTCACATGCAGCTGGTCAACACCGGGGAGCCCATCTGCATCTTCATGGCCCCCTTCGAGACCTACGACGAGTGGGCGCTGGCGGTCAGCTTGGCCACCACCACCGTTGGCTTCCTCATCCCCTTCCCCATCATCGCCGTGTTCAACGTGCTGACGGCGCGGTTCATCCGGCGCGCCAAGCCCGAGAGCCGCAAGCACTGCCTGCTCATCTACGCCTACATCGGGGTGTTCCTGGTCAGCTGGCTGCCCTTCCACGTCGTGCTGACGCTGCTCACCCTCGAGGGCAACCACATCGTCCTGCACTGCACCTTCGCCCACCTCCTCTACTTCTTCTACGACATCATCGACTGCTTCACCCTGCTCCACTGCGTCATCAACCCCATCCTCTACAACTTCCTCAGCAAGAACTTCCGCAGCAAACTCATCTCCGCCGTGGTCAAGTACATCCCGAAGGACCACGGTGGCCAGAAGGGCGCCGGCAGCTCCTCCTCCAGCACGCAGCACTCCATAGTCATCGCAAAGGACAACAGCCCTCCCAACTAAGGGGGGTCGGACTCTCCCGGCCTCCGTCCTGGTGGCTCCCTGGGGACAGCGGGATCGGTTTTCCTGGTGCTGAGGAGACAATTTGCTTGGACAGGGCACCTCCCGTGGCAGGATGAGGTGCCAGGTTTGAGGAGAGTTGAGAGCTACGGACATCTCGCCTCTGGAGCGCTGCCGCGTCCGACCCAAAGAAAGGATAAGAAAAGAAGATTTCCCTGTTTTACAAACGAAACCCTTGCAATAATAAAGCCACTCAGTTACTCCACTCAGTGTCTGACACAACCCAGCCCCCGAGATCTGATCCCCATCCTGCCCCAAGCTGTGGGGTTGGGGTGCACGATCTGCCCCCCAAACTGTCCCTGAGCCCAGCCCCGGGCACGGCACTGCCTGGTGAGTGCCATCCCGAGTGGGAGAGAAGGAATCGTCCCTTTGGAACACAAACCTCCCCTCACTGTGCCCAGCAACGTCCAGAGCCTGATTTTTGAGAGATGAAGGCAAGGCAGCCCAAGGGGCTGAGCAGGGCACGGACCTGAGGGGAGGAACAATTCAGATCCGAGATCAGCAACTCCTTCAGAGCAATTTTGCAAAGCCATGGGTAAATTAGCAGTGGTTAAACTGGGTTTCCCTGGGCAGGGCTGCTCCAGACTGACTCTGGGTAGCCTATCCCATTAACTCCAGCCTCCTCTGGAGCATCCCCTGGCAGGTTTTTATGGTCATGGGGTGCATTTCTCAACTTCATCGGGCTCCAACAGCCCTTTTCCTTCCACTGAAATCCCTGTGGGAGCTTGGGCACGTGCAGAAAACCTCGGAGCCGCAGTGCGGGCTGGGCTTGTGCCACACAAGGAACGGGAGTATCCGGAGAAAGTTCATCCTTGCCCGGATCCCGATCTCAGTCACGTGCTGCGGGTCGAGCCCTCGGTGGGGGAAGGTGACGGAGCGACAGGCGCCGGAGCCCATAAATCTACCAAAGGCCTTGAGCTGCTCGAGGAACACGCCGTGGAAAAAGCGAAGCATAAGCAGTTCTGGAGACAGGATGCCGGGGCAGGGGGTGGGAGCAGGATGTCCCGGGAGAAGCCCCTGACCGGGGGTTAAGACGGATACGGGGTTATCGCGGGACCGGCTGGGAAAGCTCTGCCAGTTCCAGGGGTCCTGCAATGGGGTAAAACCCTAAATACCTGAGGGTTCCTTCTGCAGGGCGTTCCTCTGTATCCCAGGACATGATCCATGAGGGAACAATCCAAACCCAGAAACCCTGGGAGGGCGGCAGCTCCCTGCTCAGAATTCCCTGCTCAGGGCAGCAGCTCGGGCCGTTCCCCTGCCTCAGCTCTGTTCCTCACACCTGGGAGAGCAGAGCCCCAGGAGCTGTGAGACCCCAGGGGCTGTGAGACCCCAGGGGCTGTGAGACCCCCGGGCTGAGATCTGCACCCACAGGACCCCACCGCCTCCATCCCCTGATCCTGAATCCCCCCTGAGCTTCCCTTTGCCAATTCCCTCCCATTTCCAACGAAGAAATGGATGATAAAGACACACCCAACCACTTGCGGCGCGACATCACCGGGGCAAAAATATATTCAAGATACGTAAACATGTAAAATATGTCACCCAATAAACTTAATTTTTAACTGTCTTTAATTTCTCTGCAGTTTTGTCCATAGACCTCAGGGCCAGAGTGGCCTCAAATAACCTGTCACCCACGTGGTGACCTGGGCTGGGGCACCCTGTCCCCGTGTTCTGCCACCCTCCATGGGGAGTTCTTCCTCGTGTTGAGGTGAAAGTTCTCGTGGTTTCATTTATGGCCATCGCTCCTCGTCCTGCCACGCCACTGAAAAGCCTGGCACCGTCCTCTTGGCACCCCCTTTGAGGTTTTGTTACGGACTGACGAGATCCCCTCTCCAATGGGATATTTATATGGATATCCGAGTTATTTTTACGGATTAACAGAATCCCCTCTCAGTCTTCTCTTCTCCAGACTAATCAAGCCCAGCTCCCACAGTCTCTCCTCATCACCGAGATGCTCCAGACCCCTCGACACCTTCGTGGCCTCTGCTGGACCTGCTCCAGTAAATCCTTGTCTTTCCTGAGCTCAGCTCCCGGCCCGTGGAACTCCAGTTCCCGGTGAACACGGCGCTGGCAGCACGGAAAAGGCTCATCCGGGCACACAAATCCCGGGATTCCCCGGCGGGTGGGCTCTGCTCCCACCCTGCTGCTGCCTCCTGCTCCTGAATCCCGCAGGAACATCCCGAACCCGTTCCCCTGTTCCTCAGTCCTGGAGCCACGCCACAAACCCCGCTGAGCAGAGCACGGGAGCAGGATACCGGGATGGCCTCAGCTGCTTCCCGGGCATTCCCGAGGAGACAGGAACGCCAGGATACGCACCGGGAGGAACGCACTTTCACACAGAAGCAGCTACTGACGACGTTTGGGGTTCTGCCTTTTTTCTTTTACACTTTCTCCACATTCTTTTATTTTTCTCACGCATTTGCAGCTCTGTAGCCTATCGGATTAGGGGCCGGTTTTCCCAGGAGTTTTCCACGGCTTTTCCCTAGGCAGAAAGACAAAATAAATTGCAGAGCTCCAAGCCCCGCAGAGCACAAGGCCCTCATCCTATCTTGGTTCTGCCTGGCTACCAAGGTTGAGAACAACTCTTGGAGACACATTTCACGGACAAAGTGCAGCCGGTGCCGAGGGGGGGAGGAATTCCATCACCATTTGTCCTCCTAATTGGTGCTTTTTTAATCAATTATGCTAATTTGCTAAACCTAGAAAAACTCTATCCACGCCGTGTGGGTGGGTTTTTGTGGACATTCCCATCGCTGCCCCCTTTATCTTTCAATAAAGATCCACTTTTCTATTACCTCCCGAATACTCGTATTATCTCGAGTTTCATTTCTAGGTCGAAAAAGGCAACGGTACAAGAGGTCGATGTTTTCCGTTTTATTATTCTAAATAAAAACCACACTTTGTGCTGAACAATGGAGTAGAAAAGAACCCGATGTACAACGATTTTAGACATCTACGATTTGGGTGGGGGGGGGGGAAGTTTACAAAATATACAAAACTTTACAGCAAATAGATAGTAAACACTTAAATAGCAGGAGGTCAGTACCTACGATTAACTTAACGAAAAGGTTAGACAGCAAATTCAACTCTCGTTCTTTCTTCTTCTGCTCAATTACTCTGATGAGAGACCTGGATCCCTTGAGAACGGGGAAAGTGAATTTTGAGTTGGGGGTGGGAGCGAGCCCGGGCTCGGAGCAGGGCCCTCGGAGGCTCCGCGACCTGGACGCTGCTGGAATTTCCCCTCTGCGACTCCCTCTCCTACCCCCGGATCCCAAAGCACTTTGCAAACACCTCAGGCTGCCCCAGGGGAGGTAGGTCGGTGTCCCCACGGTCACCAAGGGCAGCGGGGACAGGAGGGAGCCAGGTTTGTCCATGGTGGTGGAGGAGAAGGAACGAAATCCGGCACGGAGTGACCGCTCTGGCTCTCCCAACACGGAACCGGAGCTCCCAGCCAGGCTGGCCGGACACGGGGACGGGGGTGACATCCCTGCCAACCCCCGAAGACACCCAGGACCCTCCTGGGGGGAGCGCTCAGGCCTCTGACCCCTCTGGGAATCAGCCCCCAGGAGGAGCAGCTGCAGGTCCAGACCCCTCCACTGCTGATTCCGGGATGTTCCACGTGGGAATGATCCGTTTTAACCCAGGCAAACCGAAATTCCCTGGATCAGAGCCGGCAGCAAGCGGGGGGCCCCTGCTTTCCCCCCCAGGGCCCGGAGCGAGGCCTGGCTGTGCCCGGTGGTGTTTCGGTGTAAAAGCTTCTCTTTTTGGTTTATGTGCACAAAAGGCTTTTGCTTTACAGCTCAGCGAGACCCGGGGCTGCAGACCCTCCCTGAAGCTCACCACGGCTTCCGGAACATTCCAGGAGGGTCTCAAGGCTCTCCCAGCCTTGTCTGTCCCTCACATCCTTCATGGCCACCTCCAGAGCAGTGCAGGTCCTGTCCATCCCTGTCCCTGTCCCCGTCCCCAGCCGGGCACAGCCCTGAGTTCCACGTTCGAGGGGACCCTGCACGAGCAGGGGGTGGGACTGGCTGACCCCCCGTGGTCCCTTCCAGCCTCATCCATCCCACGATTCCACGCCAGAAGCCCCGGAACCCAGAGAGCAGCTCAGAGGAGCCCGCAGCGAAGCGCCCTCAGCTCCCAGGCTGCCCAGAGCACCACACCTTTCCCAAAATCACCCTTTCTCCTGTAAAACCTAACGCGGCTCAACACAGCCCCGCAGCGATCCCGAGACTGGAGCTCAGAGCTGCAGCAGCCAGGGCCAACCCAGAGCTGACCTTGGCTCTGGAGCCTCCCCTCCTCCAAAGCCAGGCTCCAGGCACCCTCCCCGCTCCCGGAGGTAGGTCGGTACCACGGGAGGTACCACCCTCATTTTACAGATGAGGAAACTGAGGCAAAGAGGTGAAGTGACTCGCCCAAGGCCACGGCGGAGCCAGGGGAGAGACCCCCGGGCGCTCTGAGCTCTCCGAGTCCAGCCCCCAGCACAGGATGGCCCTTCCTGGGTGTCCCTTCACAGGGGAGGGGGCAGCGGGGTGAGTTTCCAGGGTTTGCAAATCACTAGTTTAGTTTAGTTTAGTTTAGTTTAGTTTATAGTTTCGTTTTGTAACAGCAAAACTTGACAGAAGCGCAGGAGCCGATCCACGACCACCGAGGCCGCAGAGCCCCGAGCGCTTCCTGTTTGTGAGGTAGAATGAGTTACCCGAGGGCAGTCCCAGCTTGGAAATGTCTGTTCCTCCCCACCCCTGCCCCACAGCAGCCGAACACGGGGAGAAGCTAATCCATGCCCTTCCCAGCGTTAACGCTGTTGGCACCAGCTGACCTCGCCAGGGTGGCCAGGGGAGACCCCCAGGAGTGCCCGGCACACGGCCAGGAGAGCCCCCCACGCTGAGGTGGACGTGACACGGGGCTGGGAGAGTCCCCTGTGCCCAGGAGAGCTCCCTGCGCCAAGCAGAGCCTGACACGTGCCCAGGAGAGCTTCCCACGCCCAGAAGAGCCTCCTGCAGCAAGGGGCACCCGAAACGTAGAGGGGGAGAGCCACCCGAGCCCAGGAGAGCCCCCCCATGCCCAGGAGAGCCCCCAGAAGTGCCCGGCACGCGGCCGGAGAGGCCAAGCCATCGCTGTGGCTCCCACTCCATGAACAAACTCACATCTGCCACCGGAACACCCCCGGGACATGGCGATCCACGGCCTGGGAGGGAGGATCCCTTTGGCAGGAGAAGGCTCCTCCAAGATACCTTCCAGGGAGTTAAGGCAACAGCTTCATCCAGACTCATCTGCCCCGGGGCAGGAGCCAGGAGACTCCTGGCTCTCCGTGGCCACCACAAATCATCTCCCAGGGAGCACGGACCTGCTTCCCCTCCCTCTCCAGTCCGACGGGAGATCCCTGTGCTCGCGCAGCCGCCTCCGCCCGGGCTCTGCAGGGAGGGCGTGTGGCTCCTTCATCTCCTCCTCCGGGTCTCAGGGCGCGAGCGAGTCCCGGCCACGGCAGAGAAAACACGGCCTGGGAACCTGCAAATCCCGGTTCCCTGCTGGGATCCCTCCTTGTTTACACACTCAGGTGCTTCCTGCTCCTCTCCCCAGCAACGCAGCCGTGGCCGATCCCAGAGCGCACTTTGCCCGTCTCCTGGCAGTAGCAGCAGAACACCAGGGATGCCCAGAATGTCTTTTTTTTTTTTCCTTCCTTTTTTTCTTTCTCTTTCGTTCCTTTCCTTCGAGTCCAGCACCTGCTCTGGCTCCACCCCTCTCCACTGAGGTCAGGTGTGAAAATCTTAGCAGCATCAGTTTGTGGACAAGCTCAGGGTTAGCCTGGTCAAGTGGGCTAAAAGGTTCGAAAAAAAAAAATAGAATCTAGACTCAAAAACTAGTGAGAAATGCTAAAAGCACAGAACTCGATGGCCTCTAACAGGACCAGAGGTAAGTAAACACGACAGACTCCTTGAAACAGTGATGTACCTCACGTGCCGTTAATCTGTACAAACGCCACCACTCTAAAAAGCCCTAGGAAGGCCCAAAAAATAAAAAGTTAAACCAAAAAAAAAAACCCCTAAAAAAACCCAAAGAATTCCATCCATGATGCCTGACCATTAAATAAAACCAAACGACATCTTTTTGTCTTTTTTTTTTTTCCTTCCTTCCTCCACAGCTTCCATCGCTAACACTCGCTCCTCCTCGCCGGCCCCGCCCTGCCCCATCAGCTATCCGTGTTTTTCTCGGCCTCTTTGGAATGGATGATGTACATGAAAGTCTGTTCGATGGTGAAGTCCGGCGGGAGGCTGCCCTTGTGCACCCCTATGTGCTTGCTCATGAGGTTGAGCGTGGAGCTGTAGTGGCCGCACACGGTGCAGCGGTACATGAGGGCCCCCGAGTGCGTCCGCAGGTGGCACTTGATGGTGGAGCGCCCGCGGAAGAACTTGTGGCACACCTTGCACTGGTACGGCTTCTCCCCGGTGTGGATGCGCCGGTGGTAGTTGAACTCGCTGGTGTGGGCGAACCTCTTGCCGCACACCTTGCAGCTGTACTTGCTGTTGCCCGGCTGGCTCTGCAGCGCCAGCTCTTCGCTCAGGAACTCCTCGGGCAGCTTCCTCTTGGGCAGCCCCTGCGGCTGCAGGCGCTCCCCGAACCCCGCCCGGATGTCCAGGCTGCCCCCGCACTTGTGCTGGCTGACGTGGTACCGATAGGCCGCTTCCAGCTTGAAGCTCTGGCTGCAGAAGTGGCACTGGAAAAGAGCCTCCTCCACGTGCTGGTGCACGGCCAGGTGCTTCTCCAGGAGCTGCCGGTCCACGAAGCTGCTGGCGCACACGGAGCAGGAGAAGACGGAGATGCCCAGGTGGGACAGGGCGTGCCACAGCAGGCTGCAGAGGCTCAGGTGCCGCTGGTCGCACACGCCGCACGTCTGGCTCTTCAGGTTCACGTGCTCCAGCAGGTGGTTCCGCACCGTGTGGAAATCTTTGGCCAAGGGCTTCCCGCAGGCAGCACAGGCCAGCTCGGGGCTGGGCCCTCCCCCGAACACGGCCGCCTTCCCCGGCAGGGGGTCACTGGGGTGGACGATGACGTTGTTGTCGAAGACCCCGTCCCGCCGGTGCAGCGTCAGCTGCCACTGCGTGAAGAACTTGGTCTCGCACATGTCGCAGGAGAAGAGGAAGATGCCGATGTGGGACAGCACGTGAGTGACCCTGGAGTTGCGGTCCTGGAAGTGGGTCTCGCAGACTTTGCAGTTGCCGGTGAGCAGGTCCACGTGGTCCCTGGCGTGCTGGCGGATCAGCTGGATGTTGGGCTCCAGCACCTTCTTGCACACCTGGCAGGGCATGGCCTTGCTGTCCCGGCCGTCGCTCTCGAAGGCCAGCTCCTCCTCGCTGTCGTCGCTCAGCTCAATCACTTCCTCAGACGGCACCAGCTCTTCTCCAGCATCCTCAAAATGCAGCTCGGCCTCTCCCAAATCCTCCAGCTGGAGCTCATCCATCTGCTCGAATCCCTGCTCTTTGGAGTGGTCGCTGTTGCTGGGGCAGGAGTTGCTCCCCGTGGAGACATCCAGGGAGGGGTCAGTGGGGAAGAAGCCGCCCTTGCCGTAGTCGCCGTTGCTCTGGGCCTTGTACTGAGGGCAGGAGCTGCCAGTGGTCTGTGCCACGACATTCCCGCCGGGCTGGGCCCCCAGACCCGCGACCGGAGCGAACTGCCCCGGATCCGACTCCTGTTCTGTCTTGGGGGGCTGCTGTGGGTGCAGCAGGGGAAGAGCCTGGCTGGCTTCACCCACGGGATTCCTGTCATCCTCTTTGTAGCTGCCCGCCACGTCCCCGTGCAGGAGGTAATTCCGCTCGGGGCCGAAGTGCTCCGCGCCGCTCCGGATGTCCCCCAAAGAGTGGCTCTGCTCCGAGGAGGTGCTGCTCAGAGGCCCGGCCCGGCCTTCCCCCACGGCCAGGGCAGGCTGCTTGGTGATGGCCGAGCTCTCCAGGTCGGGGAAGGTGGAGTGACAGGCCTGCAGCAGGTCCTCCATGCCCAGCCGCTCCGCCACCTCGTAGATAACGCCCACGTTGATGAGGTCGGTGAAGAGCTCCGAGGTGTACACGAAGCTCAGGATCTTCTCGAAGTTGGCTGGCGTGATGAAATCCACCACGTAGGTCCTGGCAGCGTCCAGCCCCGTGTTGAGGAAGAGGTTCTGGAAGTAGCCGGCGGCGCAGGCCAGCACGGCCTTGTGCGCGGCGAAGGAGCGGGAGCCCACCAGGATGGTGACGTCGCACATGGTCTCGGAGAGCCGGCACTTGTTGAGTTCCTTCAGCAGGTTGTTGGGGTGGTTGGTGCTGTGCAGCTTGATCCTCATGCCCATCTTAGCAGCTGCCTGAAAGTCCCTTCTCCCGGTCAGCTCGGCCTTCACGCTTTCATCCGCGGTGGGAGCAGGAGGTGTTGGGCAGCCAGGAACTGGCAGGGCAAGGGGCTCTGGAGAGGGGAAATGCAAAAAATGTTATCATTGAACAACCAAAGCCACACCATTCTGGTCATACCTCCCATTTTCCACCGTTCTGATGAGGCACGGAGCAGCTGCTCGGCTGGAGAAGGACTAAACATGTCTTGTCACCTCACGGACTGACTTTTTTGGGAAGTAAAAGGCTGGATGTGCAAAGGAGCAAAGTCAAAACAAAAAGACACTGACTCTCAGAGGTCCCCACTGCTACTGGGGCAGGGACAGAGATCCTGCTGACTCTGAGACCCAACCGCAGCCTGTTCCAGACACCTCCCCTCTTCCCGAGGTGGGGATGAGGCTTCTCTCCAAAGAGGCGTCACTCAGGCTGGACACGCCAGTCGGATTCGCCTCTGGGTCTCCTCCAGCCGCAGCCACTTCATTCCTTCACTTCAGATTCCACCTGCACCCACAAGGAGACTTCAGGCTCCCAGGTGGGATTCTCTGCATTCCAGCCTTGTGGATTCCCCTGGGATTTCTTGTCCGCTCCAACGGAGCCCCCGGCGCCTCTCAGATTCCCCGGGCAGCCACCACACCTGTCCCACAGCACCGGCCATTCCCCCCAGCGTCCTCCCGGCTTGTCCCACCGCCTTTGTCCCCCTGTCNNNCCCCCTGTCCTGCTCAGGGACGCCCCAGCGGCTCTTGGGACTCCGCGAACTTACCCAGGGAGCTCTATCCCTAATTCCCCTATCCCTAATTCCCTGCCTTCCCCTCCCTGGGACAGGGAACAGCCAGCCCAGAAGGCAGCAAAGAGCGGGAGTTTGGAGGGGGCTGGGGCTGGGGCTGCCCCAGCTCCGGGGAAAACCAAAGGGGCGGAGGACGGGCTGTTCTCCCCCGGGATGCGGAGGGATGGGGGAAACACCACTGGCAGCTGGGGAGGGCGAGCAGGAGGACGAAGATGCCGGGGAAGGCTCTGGAAGGCAGACGCTCAGCAGCCCAAAAAGCACCCGGGCAACTCCTTCGGCGTGGGGATCCCTGTGGAGGGGATGGGGCAGGAGCGAAAAGAGCGGGAGAGAGGATCGGTGGCCGGGGGGAGCAGCGGGAAGGGGGGGCCCAGGCGGGCAGGAGGCTCCGCGCCCGCGGCGGACGGGGAGTCCCGAAGCTGCTC
>VZTI01000609.1:8215-39754 GCA_013397865.1 Struthidea cinerea
CTGGGCGCCCCTTCCCTGCCCTCGGAGCGGCGGAGGGAACCGGCCCGGCCCTCGGCAATGAAGCACAAAGGTGCGCTGCCCCTCCGCGCGGCGGAGCCCCGCCACAGGAAGGGGCGTCCTCCCGCCGCTCCCCGCTCCTACCGCGAATTGTACATCAGCTCTTGGAGAAGACCTGCGGCGGCAGACATTTGTTTGAACCACTCAGAGGCTATTGTTTTCCCTGTAATTTAATTTTCCCCCACCCCGTGTAGTTTTATTGCACGTATTGCTGTGCCAGGCGCGGCGGGTGACAGCCGCTGCGCCCACGCGGGGCATGTGTTGTGCGTGTGCGCTCTGCACGGGCAGCGCCGCGGAGGTCAGACTATGCATCTCCTCCTGCTGCCCAGCCCCAACTCCTGCTCCGTGCAAAAACCCAGGTTGCACTGGCGTGGCCTGAAGCAGAAAGCAGAAAAAAAATCAAAAGCACTCTTTTCTTTTCTTTTCTTTTCTTTTCTTTTCTTTTCTTTTCTTTTCTTTTCTTTTCTTTTCTTTTCTTTTCTTTTCTTTTCTTTTCTTTTCTTTTCTTTTCTTTTCTTTTCTTTTCTTTTCTTTTCTTTTCTTTTCTTTTCTTTTCTTTTCTTTTCTTTTCTTTTCTTTTCTTTTCTTTTCTTTTCTTTTCTTTTCTTTTCTTTTCTTTTCTTTTCTTTTCTTTTCTTTTCTTTTCTTTTCTTTTCTTTTCTTTTCTTTTCTTTTCTTTTCTTTTCTTTTCTTTTCTTTTCTTTTCTTTTCTTTTCTTTTCTTTTCTTTTCTTTTCTTTTCTTTTCTTTTCTTTTCTTTTCTTTTCTTTTCTTTTCTTTTCTTTTCTTTTCTTTTCTTTNTCTTTCCCTCCATTTTCTGTGGTTTATCCTTAGAATACTCTTGCCTTTGGGTCAAACAGTTAAGGAGTGACACTTGGTATTATGAGTGACTAGGGATTTCTGTCCCGTTTTAGAGTGGATTCTATTTTTTCTTGTAGCTAGTTGCTGATGAAATCGAAGGAAAAACTATGGAAGGGGTGAATCTGCTACTGTGCCTGTGAGATTAGTACGAATCCTTAGCAAACGGCCCAAGGTGAATCCTGTCCCTCGGGGCACGCTGGAGCCGTCCCTCGGTGACCGACCAGATGCTGCCTTTTTTGTTTCAGCAGGGCTGCAGGCAAGCAGGGAGCGGGGAGAGGCAGCGGGGTGTTTGGATCAGGGATGTGACAGCCTGGGAGTGCATCGGAATTGTTCTGTTTCTCCTGAACGCCTCTTATTTATGCGCATAAACACAGCCGAAAGGTCACGCAGGAAAACACACACGCGCACACACAGCACACACCACAACCCCAAGTGAAGTCCACATTTGTCTTCATAAGCCTTTCCCTAGCTCCCCAGCCAGTCCAGGAGGAAGGAGGGAACGTCTGCCAATTACTTGTGCGAGAGGGAGCCAGGTCTCCATCCATTACTGTGTCCCCTAGGGTGGTAGAATGCAACTTCATCTCTGAAGGGGGTGAACTTGAAACTGGGCTTGGGCTCTCCTTATTTATCGAAATCATTGTATCAGAATCCACAAATCATACTTTATGTGTATTTATTGACTTTTTTTTTTTTAAGCCATCAATTATTCTAGCTACTTCTCAGCTACCATGCATTGTAAAGGAAAACCCTCCTGAGGAAGGGATGGGGAGGAGTAAGGAAGTGGGAGAGATCACCATTTTTCGCCAAAGTTGCTGAAAAGCGCCCGGCTCCAGGAGCAAGGCCCAAGCCGAGCAGGCTGCCTTTCCCGATCAAGGCGAGATCTAGCCCAGAGCCGCGGTGCTGCTGGGCTGAGCCTGAGCTGCTGGGCAGACAGGCGGGTAACCGGGACCACGGCCTCGTCCCGTGGAGGAAGGCATGGGATGCTGCTCCTCTGGGGAGGCATGGGTGCTTATCCGTGTGCCTCTGCGCGAACCCCACTCTCCAGGATGCTGTCAGGCCAAGTTCATCAGGTTTCCCTGAGGAAAACGCTGAGAGAAGGCAAAATCGTGCAAGCGGTGGCAAAGGCGGCGGAGAGGAGGGTTTCTAGGCTAAGCGGTGACCTGCCTTCCTGCCCACATACCACTGGGCACCTGCTTTGCCTGTGCGGCCGGGTCTCTAACTTCTGGGGCTGGGTCGGGGCAGCGGGGGCAGGCAGGGAGTGCAGACAGCCGGGCCAGGCAGCCACCAGAGAAATGGGAGCATACGGCTATGGCAGGTGATGCTGGGCGAGACCTTCTCCTTGGCTGGAGGAACATCAGCCCTCACTGGCACTTTTAAAACGACCCCTTCTGTTCACGGGCTTATTTTTTGAGGCCAGAAAGGCGGAGAATTCAGCCCTTCTCCCACCTCCGCTCCCGGCGCCAGCCGAAGGCTGAGGAGGTAAGGACCTTTAGAAGTTATAAGCGTCCCACCTCCAAGGTGTCTTCTGAACGCTGGGATGGGGGTGGGCACGCCGTCTCTGCAGCTTGCGATATGCATCCTACTGGATTCTTCTCGGGGGCGAAGCAGTCCCGCCCGGCTGGAGACATACCCCCTGTCAGGGGCTCTTCGCTCCATCACTCAAACTGCCCGGTCGCGGCCGCCCGAGGGACGGGGGTGGCGGCATGCGGGGGAGCGAAGCCTCCGGACCCCGCTGCTGCCGGCTCCTGGGGCGGCTGCTGCCGGCCCCCGCGCGTTCCCCGCCAAGTCTTCCCTCTGTCTGGTCTTTCAGGAGAAGGGAGGAGAAGGACAAGAGGGTATTTTTTGGAGCAGCGTTTGGTCTGTCACTTATCAAGTCCCGGAGGAAAAACTTTTATTCGTAGTCCTTGGGACTTTTTTTTTTTTTTTTTTTTTTTAAGAGCTAAAGCGGTAACTTTACGCTAACTTTTAAAGCAACACTACAAATTGCAACCTGACCGCAACTCCTGCTCCGGCGGTGCTGTAACCGGTCCCGGCGCCACCGCTGCCCTGCTGCTTCCCTTCGCCACACCGAGTGCAGAGGCTGCTGTCCGAGGGGGTTCCCCGGGCCCGCCGGGAACCAGCACCCCTTGTCACCAGCCCCTGGTGCCCCCCTCTTCCCGCCACACACTGCCAGCTCCCGGGGCAGACGGCTTCAGCCAGGCTCAGAATCGCACGGGCCTGGTAATAGATTTTATCTTAATGTTCGCTGTTATTTCTATTCCTCGTGGGTACGTCCAGCCTCATGAATACTGATGGCAATAAACTCGCAGGCTTCGAGGAGCGAGTTCATTGGCGACACGACCATGCTGTAGCCCTACGTTTAAGGCCCGAGACGCTTAATAAAGCCAGGGAGGCACATATATATACATACACATTTACTTGTCTCCCGTAGTTTTCTCCGGCCTCAAATGCAAGAAAGAAATGCAGAATTCCTTAATTGACTGAACTGCTTATCTCGAGAAAGCAATAAAGTAACCCCTTATTCCCACAGTGAAACGATTTATAAATTAATTGCTGTAACCCATTGTATTTGATTTCTCTTTTTAGGATTCCCCAAAGATGAATATACTAAAGCTTATGGTCTTAACCATTAACGTCTTATCATAGTTTGCTATATATCCCGACTTAAAAAAAAATAGCTAATGTGGATCTCACTGCTCACTCTAAACCTTCTGGATATTTTCATTTCAGCAAATGTTAGCTTTACATTTTGTAGTCGCGGTATTCGTCCTACCCTGAGTGTCACTGGGAGCACTGAGACAAAACCTACAGTACATATGTTATTTGGTGAAGTTCACAGAAAGTCAATATCCCATTTAAAGTAAAAGCTGTTCTCCCTTTAGATGATCAAAATTAACCTTCAGAAGGAAAAAACAAAACCCACAACAAAACACAACCAACCCTTTGGGTGAATGCACAAAAAGTATTTCCTTGTCCTAATGACGACTTTCCTTACATCAGCAAAGACCTGCTAATTACTGATGTACAAGCCGCAATAATTGCTTTTGCAGCCAAAGTGTAGAATGTTGTCATATTAAAAATTGAAACGCTTGATGGTGGTTTAAGTCCCAAGGTAGTTCACAACGTTCCCTTTCGGGAAAGGAAGGAGACCGGAGCGGCTAGGCTGATAGAGGTCCGGTGGAAAACACCACAGGTCCTGTTGTAAAGTTTCTCGCTCTTTCTTTCAAGTGACGCGGGGGAATTAAAAAGCACACCGAGAAACCCCTCCAGCAAAACACCTCCCAGACCCTGCTCCCTTCCACCCCGCTCCGTGGGCAAACCGGCTGCTGCCTTTCACGCGCGTCCACGATCGCTCGCGCTGCAAGGACGCCAGGTTTCGATGGGGTAGCCGGAAAACGCAGCCTTCCTTCCCCCAGGGGAGGCAAGAGGAGGGCTCCGAGGGGGCAGGGATCGGTCGCCAGCCGCGTCCCACCGCGCTCCGGGGTCCGCTCGGCTGCCCAAACAGGGAGAGGAGGGCTCGGCTCCCCCCACCCCCCCGTGCGAATCAAAGCACCTTCCGAGGGGCTGGGAAGTAGTTGCCTTGTCATGTAACACATTGCCCTGATTTATTATAAAATTTTAACGAAATCATGCATATTTTAACAGCCTTTAATCACTGCATGAAAATTTAATTCATGAACTGTAGCGCGTTTAAATAAATGAAGTGTTAATTCATTAGGATTAATTAATTTGTTAAAGGATTGTGTGCAAGGTTAAGGCGGAAGAAAAACTCTTTGTTAGTTTCGAGTCTTAATCACCGGGTTTTGTTAACAGTGAAGGTGGGAAAAAAAACCGCAATGAGGGTTTGTGCGGGGCGGGGGAGCCCGAGGAGGACAGCACCGGGGGAGGAGGAGCCCGCGGCCCACGGATGGGGGACACCTCGGCCTCCCCCGGCCTTTTTTCCCAGCTGGGGACCGTAATCCTGGCCGAGCAGGTGGAGGTTGAGCCCCGGGCGGGAAGGGATGGGGCAGGCGCATCCCCACGACACCCTCTGGGCAGGGCATACGGGCTCCGCGCCGCTTTCCTGGCTGGCAGCCAGCGCCAACACTTCTCTCCCCAAAATCTGGGGACAGCTCTAAGGCGGCCAGGATAAAAAGTATCCCCGACACCGTTTTCTATAAGATGCGTGTGGCCGCGGAGCCGCCCAGCCCTGCAGCTGGTCCCCACTGCTTTCCCAGGCATGCTACTATGGGGAGAGTGACTCGGGAAAGGGACAGGACTCTTCTCATCCGGCCCCTGGGTTCCCCCGGCACTTTGTGCCGGCTTGGAACGGGCACCCGATGGCCCCACGAGCATTAGGTAGGAGCGGCTTGGCTACTTGTCTGCTTAGCTTCCCTGAAAACCAGCAGACAGCGCCCACACAGACTGTAAGAGCTTTAGGGAGGAGAAAATGCTTTCTACTGAGAAAAGCTGCAAAAACCAGGAATACTCAATTTCATTTGTTTTACAGCCCAGTTTCATTCTCCCCTGTTCTTTCTCGCTACATTCACGGCTGTCAAAGCACACACAAGCTTTCCCCTCTGCCAGCTGTGCTTTTCCCTCCACCCTTCAGCTAATCAAGGTGGCTTTTCCAGTTGGAACTGAGGGACGCTGAGGCAACAACTCAACGCTAGGCCACAAACGCAGGATAGACAGACCACCCGTTTAGGCCAGGCCTGACAAGCAGGTGGCTCGTCACAGCAGTAAAGGACTGCTGCAAGGGATCGAGGCACACGGAGGGCTGGACTTGGATTAGTAGCCAGAGGGGCAATTCTTGGAATAACCACGAACCCCTATATTGAGTTACCTCAGAGCTGCTTTTCCCCGATCCAAACCTGGGAAGGAAGAAGCATATAAGCCTTAGTCCATTTACATGGGGATAGTCTTATGCCAAAAAGTAGCAAGGAAGGAGTGTCCATGGTGTGCAAAACTTTAACCATAACCACCGCACCAAAGAGGTGTGTAAGGACTGTATTTCAAGCCTACAGCTGCTGGGAGTCAGAGGCATGACTTGGATGCTGTGCAAGAATTAGGACCGGGCTCAGCCAGTTTATACTGCCTTGAAAGGGCATTATTGGTTGATGGAAAGAGTTGTGAAATGAAGAAGGCTGAAGGATGTGAGACCAAGTTAGCACACCTTGTACTGCGTATACAAGCTATGCATTGTCCCCCTTGCCCCCTTTGTAAATGTACTTCTACAAGAGACAAGAGAGCACATTTAAAAACAAACACAGCCCAAGTCAGTATCTGGTGCTGGCAGGCAGAGCTGTTCTGGTAGCCCCCTCACCCAAGGAAGCAATACCAAGCAGAAATGGACTCTCACAAGGCCTTTAGGGAATGATGGATAAGCAGGTCACTTGCCAGACTTTGTGTAGGTAAAACTGTGGATAACTAAGTAAAAACCTGACTTCGGCATCCCTACTCTTAAAAATAACCCAAAAGATTTCACTAACAACAAACTTAGCTTGGTAGCAAACTCACTTTCCTGAGCTACTTATAGTCCTGGAGAGCATTCTCATGTGTTAAAATCTGCAAATTGCCTTGTATTTAGTACAGTAGGTATTATTAGATGAAGTAAAAATTTTATGAGCTATTAAATATCATTAAACATCATAGATCTCATCTGTACATCACTTTGAGATGTCTATTGTCTTAATAAAAATTCTAATAGTAAAGTTTTAGATCTTGTGTATTCCAGTTCTACACTACTACGTAACTACCGTCAAAAATTAACAGCAACGAGCTCTAGTTTAGGCCATTTTATCAAGTGCAGAAAGAGATTAGGCAAGCACAGTATCGACAGAATGCAGCCTGGAGAACTGAAACCCCGTGTACGGCTGAGAAATTTATACGTGAAGAAACCCCGGGTTCTTCACGTATAGTTGAAATTTTTGAGTTGACATTGCACTGATCACACTACCAAGAGGAATGCAGCCTTTGTAGCCTTAGGCTTGGCTCTTCTATCAACGTGCAAGACACGTGTGGTCAAAACATCCATATTGAAAAGCAAGCCTGTATGTGGTGTTCCCGCTCAAAGGAACGAAAAAACTCCACTGTTTTCCTTCATTCTAGTTTGATTTCAGGCATGACACCAGTTGTATCCATGCTTCTGTAACTGAAAGTGAAACATGAAAAATCAGAGTATAGAATGAAGCCCATAAATTCACTCCCCCCATGCCACAACACAACAAACCCACAACATACAGCACTTACTTACTGTGTGTTTGTGATTGCTCTGCAACCCAAGGATGTTTTAATAAAGTGTTTGTCTCTTCTCCCAAAGAGTTGTAGCACGGCAGCATTTTTTGACTTTTAGTAAAACTAGCACATCAAGTAAGAGATAATTTCCAGATGGTTTTGAGAGCTCTCTTATTTCTGAAAAATATATTAAAATCAAACAACTAGATTTTTCTGTGAAGATTAAAACTCAGGTGGTATACTGAAAGCAGTATATGCAAGCACAATGCCATCCTGCCTGTCACCACGAAAAGGTCCTTGCATGTATGGCTTGAATGACATTTTGGTAAAGCTCAAAAAAGGAAAGTCCCAGTTTAGAATGAAGATATCAATTGCACAAATGTATGCTCACATTACAGCGTGTAGTTCTTGTTCAAACAGCTTAACAGAACTTAACTCTACAAGATAGCCAGTCTGTTGAAATTTTCCAAGCGGCTATCAGTCTTTCCAAAGGGACAAAAGGCAGCGTATGGATTTTTCATATCATAGGTATTGATGAAGTGAGGACGTCTGTTTCTAAGAAATGCCATCAGAGGCCTATACAGAAAGAAAAAAAACCCTGCATCTTGTAATTAAATGTGGCCTTAAAAAAACTTAAAACACAATAATGCAAAGAAACCAATTTTGCTCTGCTGCTTAATTAGGTCTCCTGCCTGTAGCAGGCCATCACATTATGTTGACCTATGCAATACTTTATGGAAGAGTCACCTCCAGAGAGGCCGAAAGCCATTTCCATCAACTCTATCGATGCTGACACTGGAATGGTAGCATGTCTAACAAGGAGGAGGAAGGGAGATTTTTTTTTTTGTGAAAAAGCTCACGTTTAGGCTTTACAAAACTGAGATATCTATTTTCCAAATTACGAAAAAAAAGTTTCCCCCCTTTTTTTTTTTTTGCTAATTCAATATTTGAGGCAACATCAAGGATTACAGTTCTTATAACATGTTTTATTCAATTCACATAGAAAAGCATGCAGTATTAATGTAAAATGGTACAGTATTAATGTAAGATGTTCAGTGCACATTAGGTAAACAAATCATTAGCATACAAACCCATTTTTACGGTCTATACAGGCATACTAAACACATTTAGAATAACAATGCTTTTTGGGAACTAAATCAAAAATTGTGCTTAACTTCAAAAAAAGACAAGATATAATTGCAGTGTTAAAGAAGTGATGTTTTCTAGCTGAAGTGCTGTGACCCTGAAAAGAAAGAGGCTGCTACCTTACATCCATTTAAAACAAGAGTTTCAGCACAGTACAGTGCTATGAAACAGTCCAAGCAGGAACATTTCCTCTGGGAGGCAAGTTTTATGGCAAAACTGACAATGTTTTATAGCAATTTCATGATTCCATAGGATATATGGCCAGTAGCTGCCTTACATACACAAAATGTAATCTTTAGGAATGGGAAACATAACCTTTAAACCTAATTCTTACATAAATGACTAATTTGACAAGACCACTTAGAACTGTCAAGGAGCCATTAGCTGTGCTCACAACTGGAAGAGCATGTAACCTGAAAACTTAAAGAGCATCAGAAACTCCCAAGCCCCCAGGTAAATAAAATGCCTAGTCAAAGAAAAGAATCTGGAATGGTTCTTCCTTGGGAAAGAGCTTGCAATGGGCAGGGGAATGTTCGGTTTTCACGTAGTCGAAAACGACAGGATTGGATGGCATGGAAGTCATTAAAAATTAAATTCACCTGTAAATATTAAACATTTGCAGGTTTACAACTTTGAGTCACATTTGATTTCCAAGCAGAATCAGTTTTTGGTGGTTTTTGATGGACTAGCACTGGAAAGGCTGTTTTGAATTTTCCTCTTGGTTGACTGACTGACATTTTTATTTTTCCTTTCAGCTGTAAAGGAAGACACCCAAGGAGGATTAATCTCACTTTGCAGATCAGATGACATCTTTAAAAAACATGAACCAAACTTCTGCTCCTCAAACAACCTTTGTGAGTTATTGAACAGTACGTCTGGGGAAAAGTCCCTTTGAAACAAAGAGTTTGGAGGTTTGGCATCATTAGCCATCACATTTTGGCCTGTAAACAGTGGAAAGTGGTCATTCATATCTAGGTCAGATGGGGAGAGGTTGGAAAACATAGCAGGTTTCCAGCCAGTTCTGTCAGCTGCCAGATTGCTTGTCTCTGGACACTTCATGCTCTGCTCCTCATTCATCTCTTCCAGATTCTTCTCAGTTCCATTCAGAAGCTTAGCGCACTCTGGTGACTTCGAAGAACCGTCAAGATCAGAGGACTTGAAATTATAGCACGGACTCTTGCTGTTGTCTGACTCGGACATCATTGAGTCCAACTCAGAAATTTTATCGAGGTAGGCAGCATCCATAGAGGCCTCGCTGGAGGTTCTTGTGCGGTTCATTTCGGAAGAATAGAGAGTATGTAACCTCTTAGGTAAGCAGGAACTTGTTTTATCACTGGACTTTGCTGTTGTCTCATCTGACTGACCAGCTACTGAATTTTGCTCAGATCCATCAAAATCTACATTCTCAGCAAAATTTGTTGGGCAGGTGCCCCAAACTCCTGACTTTCCCGTAGTAAAACAGTTTAGCTTCTTTCTGCTATTACAGCTGCTTGTGCTGTGCTTGGAAGAATCTTTGCTGCAATCATCTGAAGTGTCATGAAACTCTTCAAATTTCAGTTTTCTCAGGAATGTTGATGGTTTTCTTGCACTTTCTTTTCCATCAGGAGTGTTCAATTGAAGGCGACTGAGAGACAGAAAAGGAGTGCATGGTGGTGGAAGATCATAAAGTTCTTCATCTTTGTATGGGGTACATTCCTCAATTTTATTCCACTGGTCTTCTAAGCAGGTATCCATATTTGTACTATTTTCGTCCAGGAGAACATTGTGACATCCTGGAAACAGTTCTTTCTTTGGGGCACACTGGGTATTTGAGCTATTCAAGCCATCTTGACTAGAAGAGCTTAAACAAGTTCCACCACTTGTCAGCTGCTCAAGACTGTCAGGACTTTCACTGGTATTCAAAGCCTTTTTCTCCTCAGCTTGGGTTTTCAAACAAGTTGTATTTTCACTGCTCTCACCTCCTTCAGCATCTGTGGAAAGCACTCTCTCACTAACAGCACTCACTGTCTGGCTTCCTTTGCCTGCATTTTTCAGCTGTAAAAGCTGACACTCTATTTCTTCTATGTATTTATCACTTCTTTCCAGTGCCTTTTTCAGACGGTTCATTTCACGTTCACTTTGTTCCACTTTGGAATGAAGCGCAGCTACTGTAAACCTACCAAACCTGCAATAAGTAAACAAGAAAGAAAATATTAAGCTGGAAAAAGACATTCTTGTGAAGGTTTGCAAGCTCATTTCAAGACAGAACAAAGCTATTAAACACTCTGTAATTTGAAAACAAAAGTCAGAACTTTTGTCTGCTAGTTATGAAAAAAAATACTGAAATCATCACAAATAACATACAGGTGGAGGTGATACATGAAAAGACAAAATGAAAGCATTAGTGGTAGTAAGGCAATAACAAGCAGATTACCCTTCCAGGGGCTGGTTCTATCAATTCAACTCAAATATGCATGAAGAATTATCCCCTAAAACAATGGCAAAGATTTATGATAACATTTGAACAGTGGTCCACATCTTGAAATATTTACATTCAATCATTTTCCTACAGTACAGCAGTGTTTTACAATACATTTCTTTCACAATGTCACCTTGTCAAAAACAAAATGCTGATATGAAATGCCAAAATTGCATTAGTCTTTTGAGGTGGTTTAAATACTTATATAGACCATTTCAATTATGTTCCCGTTAGATAACACAGCTTTTCCTCAGCCATCCTGTGCATGGTATATCTGCTTACTTAGAGTTACTTGTTTTTCTGAGCTTTACAACCAGAACAATCTGATTTGTATCTTGACTCCAACACAAAAACCTGCTGCTTGTGGTTTGTGAAAAGTTGTGTGCTAGTGGGGTTTCCAGCTCGAGCACATTTTCAACAGCCAAGATACAGACTTGCCTTCCCCTCATCCTCCACCAGCTTTCAAAACTGACCTTCCCCAGAGGGCAGGTGAAGGTTTCAGCTATATGCCCGGACTAATTCTAACTTGTCACTGACAGGTGAGCACCAGGGAATTCCCTGCTCCATCCAAGGCTTTCAATTTACAGAAAGAAAAAACAATTAAAGTTCTGACATTATTAGAAAGGAGGGAAGGACCTGCAGCCACCCTACAACTCTGACAAATAAGGCTTTATATCACAAAGAAAGAACAATTCTGTATGTGGGCTTACACTGAATTTCAATTTTCCATCTTACATCTCCATGTTACAGCACAGGTTTACATTTACTCTTTCAGCACAAACACTGCCTGAAATTTCTACCTTTTTTCTTTGTCTGTCTGCCTGTTCCTCCCTCAGAGTCATACTGAATTCACATTCCATTTTCCCCATTCTATCACCTCACCTCTTCACAAAATGCTCCCACTGCAACATCTGGACCAGTGAAATCTGAAGGTGGTGTATCTGTGGCCTGCAACTATGCTGGCAAAACAGCCATGGATCCATGCATGCATTTCCAGCAAACAATCAAACCACATTCTGCTTCTTCAAGTCATCAGCCCAAAGCAATAGAAAACTGCTGTATGCTGACAACTGCAATACAACTAACTGGACAGCTGGGGAAAGCAGTAAGGGCTATTATAAGCCCGAAAGAAATTGGGCAGGAGTGACCAGATCTACTGATGTATTTCGCTGTTCAACTGCTTCTGCATATTTAAAGAACTCTGAAGACTTTGGTGTAGATGGTTTAATGATGGATAAGATTCACACAACAGTCTAAGTCACTTCTGTCACAGCTAGCAGACCACTTTTTAAATCAGATCAGCCTAAGCTTCACACAGTTTTGGTGTATTCCACTCACTTCCTCGTAGACAAGAAATGGCAAAGTAAAAGTTTTATATTTAGTAAGATTTCTTTTTTCCCTTAAAAGAAGCTAGCTGCACTGCAACTCAGTCGAGGCAAGGACCCCCTCACTGCCACAGTACCTCTACCCAATTATCTTCACCTTCATAAAAAAAGAAGACAGACCGTTTTTAATTTGCTTACTCTCTGGAAAACAAGTTTTCCCAATTGCTTATAGCAGTTGGCCCATTTCTAGCTGCACACAAGAGGGAAATAGGAGAAAAGCACAGAAGACTTTCTCCCCTATGTAACTAGGTAAAAGCAGAATCTCAGCTCAAGAATGTTTCCATTATATTTTCAGGGGAAGTGGATTACATTAAAAAAGCATCCTTATATACAACACATTTTGGCTTATTTCCTCCTTCAGTTAAAGGAACACAGATTTTGGTTTAAGATACAAAAGGAGCCGCTGTAGCACAGCAGGGCCCAAGCAAGACCTTTTCCACTTCCTAAGGTGATCCAGAAGTATTTTGCCTTTTTCTAACAGACATTCACACAGTCTTACAGGAGCAAATCCTACACTCCTTATTAAAAGACAGAAGATGCAAAAATACAATTTAGCTGAATAGCCAAGTGAGAGAAAGCGAAAAATGCTTCTGTAAAATAAGCAAGGTTTTCTGGATTCTGCTGTAGCAGACACTCTGACATAAAAATTAAAACATGTTTACATTTATATGCATACCTGGTAATTCCTTTTTAATGGAAGAATGGTGTAATATGTTTATTTAATGCAAATAGCATTAGTGACAGCCTGAGATTTGCTTATGAGGAAGAAGCACTGTGTTCTCAAGTGGAACTTTTATAACAAGTGTCCTCAGGTTAAAAAAATACAGTATGTTGTTCAAAGGCAAACAGCATCACTAATATGTTAATTGTTGCAGCGGGATGTGCTTGGGAATTTTGGTTTTCAGAAATGTAACGTATTTCTGAAGCTGCCTATAAAGTTACTTCTGCAGTTAGGCGTTAGAATAGCAGTTGCCTTCTGTTCCTGGTTTAAGACTTGCATACATTTATTTACCAAATTTTCAAGGACGTAGATTTTATGACAGCCAATTACTCCAGATATAGGTGCTTTAGTGCCTGACCTAGCAAGTCAGAAGAGAGTTTAAAAACATTCATATTTTGGTTAAAGAAACCAGAACCCTCTCCATTTCCCCAAACCAAACCACTCATAAGAGATTTCTTCTTCTTTTCCCTTCGTATGTACAGTGAGCTGTGCTATAGCCAAAAAATTATGGTCTTATGATAGTAACAGCAGAATGCAATACAGTTACATGAAAATAAATTTAAGTTTCACCTGACAATCTAGATAAATTATATTTCCTGAAGCATTTGAATTATGTCACGCCTGGTAACAAGGTGATAAATTCTTCAGTAGAAGCTAACGCATTCAGTATACATGCAGTAAAAAACATATATATACCAAAAGGAAAGCCATTTCCTCACACATGGACAAAGACTTTGAGTGTTAGAGTCTTGTTCTTTAGTCATGTCACTGAAACAATAACTCTGGATCTCACTGCATTTGATTCAAGTACATCCTTTGTACAGAAAACTGCAAGCCCAGAAACCTCATGAAGTGAACAAGAACACATTTCAGGTGCAATTTGGATCCTTCAACACACCTAACAGTATTTTACATCACTTTAAGTCTTTTGCATGACTGTCGGCCCCCAGATATCACTCTGGAAGGATGAATCTACAGACTCTGTATCACATCTACGGGCCCCAGGAACGCGTAGTGGATATGTTAGTGTCTGAGGTGACACTGGATGTCTACATGAACATTTGAAGCTCGTATTTCAGGACCTTTCCTCAGTCACAGTCCTTTTCCTTGTCCCAGCATGATTCTAACTTGACATGAATCAGAAAGCTGCAGTCATCTCTCACCTACAGTGAGCAAGAGCTAACATTGTTAGAGTCACCCTCCTTTGCATTATTCCACAACTGCTCCCTCAGTTTTATTTGAGTACTCCTATCCTGCTTTTAGCTGGGATACAGTTACTCTTCTTCACAGTAGCTAGTATGGGGTTATGTTTTGGATTTGTGATGGAAACAATGCTGATAACAGAGGGATGTTTTAGTTGCTCCTGAGCAGTTCTTACAACAGAGTCAAGGCATTTTCTGCCTCTCAACCCACCAGTGAGGAGGCTGGGGGTGCACAAGAAGTTGGGAAGGGACACAGCTGGGGCAGCTGATCCCAACGCTCCAAAGGTATATTCCAGACCATAACTCATTATGCTGAGAATATAAAGCTGGGAAAAGAAGAAGTAAAGGTGGGATGTTCTAAATGATGGTGCTTGTTTCCTGAGTCACTGTTAGGCACAGATGGAGACCTGCTTTGCTGGAGACGTCTGAACATCTGTCTGCCTCTGGGAAGTGGTGAATAAATTTCTTGGTTTGCTGGGCTTGTGCACAGCTTTTCTTTCCTACTTAACTGTCTTTATTTCAACTGGTGTGTTTTTTCACTTTTACTTCTCTGCTTCTCCAGCCTGAGAGGAGAGTGAGAGGCTCTGTGGGGCTTAGTTGCTGCCTGAGATTAAACCACGACAACTTCTGAAGAAGTCAATTTAGAAACTGTTTGGGAAGTTGAACAAATTTTTCAGTTGTTTCTTCTCTTCTTACCTACCAATTCTGCAAATTCAGCTTTAGGGTTTTATTTTACACATAAAATAACACATCAGTGAACACTAACTGCAGCATGTCTGTCTGGTTGAGCCCTTAAGTCAGTTTAAACCACATAACTTCATACAAACTCTTCTCTTTCTGGACAGCAAGCAGCTGCAACAGTTTTCTTGTATAACCACTTCCTGAAGACCGGGGCTGCACGGGTGCTGTGAAAATTGACTCTCCAGTTCTAATCACCTGATGGCCCAGGCTGGGGACCACCTGGCAGTTCAGGATGCATGAGCATGATCCGTCCTCCAAAGAAAACCAAGGGTGAAAAGTGGAAAACGACAAGGTACAGTCAGGGTTTATAACAGTTTGAGATAAGGGCAATGCCAGAGTGTACAACCAAACCCAGTCCCATCATTTAGATACACATTTTCCCTTGGGTTCTGCAGTTAGATGGGAAGAAAGGCAGGCTATTCAAGAACAAACCAGCTGAAAGACCTATTAGTTTCTCCAGTTCTTTGGTAATATCATGTACCAGCTGTACAAGTGCTGCAATTCTCCTCTACATTACCTATGAAAGGTGACCTGCATAAACCTCTTGGCAACATCCCAGGTTTTATACAGCTGTCTCAGAAGTACATCATATTTGCATAGACATCAGAACTAAAAACCAGTTGCTGTCAGATGAAGGCCTTTTCCTAGCAAGCGAAAAAAAACCCAAACACAAAAAGTCAAGACATACAAAAAGTCCACTGGGAACAGGCAAGTCAGGTACATTGTTTGAAATGAGCTTCCCCTTTCACTTAGGGCATTGGCTGAATTTAGACAAATATGCAAAGCCTCTCCAAGCATTTTAACATCTTTCAGTGAATCATCACTGTTTGCCCATGTAAGAAAGGCAGATTATCACCAGGGTCAGCAATTAGCATAAGCTAGAAAGAATTATTTCAGAACTACTGAAAAAAAAACCCTACCAGAAAACCCACAAAACCAGAGTGTGATCTGAATGGCCTTACCCACCCGCCTAAGGTTTAGATCTTCATGCCTGAAGTGGGCACTTTCTCAGGATTTAATGCTATGACTCAAGAACTCAGAGTTGTTTTGAAGGCTATTATATAGTACTTTCCCCTACTTTACTTCTAAGGCCACACTGCAGCTAGTCTTCAAAAATGGTCACTCCTCTGGACTAGCAAACTTGCGGAGAGGTGAGACCATAGCCCAGTTTTCTATCAGGGAAGACAGTAATATTTTTACCCTCTGCACCCTGGACACAAGATTTTAGAAATCTATTTGTAGGCCCAGTGAAATGCAGACTGAATTTAATAGCCTGGTATGTGCAGAAATATTTGAGTTAGGTAAAAATTGAATGTTGTAAAGAATGACCTAGAAAGTCAACAGCTTTGGAGTTCAGTGTACCTGAAGTCACAAATCTAGACAAGATAAACAGTAAAACTGAAGAAGAAGTGCTCCTCCCCCCATAAACTGCAACAATAAAACAACTCACAAAACCAGAGAAAAGAGATAATGCAACAATTTTATGCATGTTACAGATAGTTTCAGACTGGGATTTTAACTAGCAGAAGGAATTAAATATTTAGGGAAAAGACTCCTAGGAAGCCTAGAAGTCTGGTTCAAGCCAATCTGAATCTAACCATTCATAAAATACACTGTACCCTGGAGTAGATGGACTTGCTAGTTATTTTCCTTCAGGTAAAAAGCAAACATCCCTTTGCCAAAAACGCTTTTAGATCCACTGTGCCCTGCCAACAGACCTAACAGTTTTCTATTTCAAGTAGAACTGGAAGTAATAGGGCTTTATTATCCTGCAAAATGTAAGTTTTAGAAGTTTTTTTGTTCTGTATCGGGAACAAGGAAGTCGCTGAAAATTCATCAGGAGAAAAGGTAAAGAAAGAACCCACAACAATCACAAATCAGTCTGACTTGCCTGAGAAATGGAAGACTAATGCAGGTCTTCGGTAAGAATCAGAGCAAGAAACTTACCCATATTTGTCTTTCAGACCTGTGTCCCAACTATATGATGGTATGGTATTCTGGTGAAGGTCTAGTCTCAAAAATGTTTCACAGAAAAAAATAAAAAGCGAATCAATAAATCAGCATCATCAGTTTAAAAAATGTATAAAAATTCCTGACATGGCTGAAATATTGATATTATTGACATACATGACATTCAGGTTTTAATGGATAAGAACAAAGAAAAACCAATTCAAGTCTATGATAAAAGGAAAGTTTTTTATTGACCATTGAAGAAGGCTAATTATACTTTTCCCTGTGATGTAGGAGGCAGTTTGTGTTACAAAGGGATCACTCACCTGCCATTAGTGTTCCCTCTTCTGTAAAGCTAAGTCCACTAAAACAATTTATGTTGCGCTATTTAGCTCCAACGTCATCATGCACAAAATGCACTACACTTGGGATACGGGGACTGAGTACTGACAAAACCTTTACAAAATACTTTGATACAAGTTTTATTTAGTTACTTTAGCTTGTTTAAGCATGAATCCATACCTGAGAATCTGAAGCTAAGGAATATATGAAAAATGAAACAATGGTGGTGACATTAAATTACAAAGATCCAATTCCGTAGCTATTTTAAATTGCACTAGAGACTCTTTCAAAAACTTTCCCAAAAATTGCCTTCTGAAAACTTCTGAATAAAGCACACTGGAACAACTATACTGTCAAATCTATGTACTTGCAGAGAAACTTTTAGTTCTAGTGACATTGTTGGGCTCTGATACTTATGCCTGCAATTCTGGTTTCATAAGCAAGTTAAAAAACCCATTCATTGCAAGCCCTGTTCAAAGTGTGAAGCCTAACTGAAAGACCCTTTAAATATCAAAGTTTGCCATCAGAGCTGAAATAACATTTAAAAAATGTCTTGATGTCTGATTTGGATATCAACCAGACTAGTGACCACAAGGATGAAAGTTAATTTAAAAATTCTGCTAACAACATTAACACTGGAGAGACTTCTCACCATCTGAAGGATGTACCTGGGATTTGAAAGAATGAAGTTTTATATTCATCAAACATCAACCTGAAGAAAGCCAATAAATGGGTTAATTCCCACACTTTGAAAGGGGACATTAAAACCACAAATGTAAAATGAGGTAGGAAGGTAACTTTCTAAATAGCAGTTCGGCAGAACTGGCCATTTGTGCTAGAAGTGTCAGGTAAAAGGAAACAACAAAACAAGGTATTGCAAGATATATTAATATAAGATGTTATAGAAGACAGAAGACAGTTTTTCTGCTCTAGTTAGTGCTACCAAGACTTTACTTGTAGCCTGGTACCAGTTCTAAGCATTATGACTTCAGAAAACGATCGACACTGGAGATTCTTGAGTGCAGAGCAAAACCAAATAAACACAAATTTACTTTTTCTCTCAAGTCACATGTATCTAGAAGACCTGGACAAATTCAGTATTTAAGACATGATGAGGAATGAATGGGTATAGGCTGGATGAATCAAAACTGCTAAATTTAATGTGCCGAAGGATTTCTTCCAGGACAAGTTTTTCCTTGCACCTACCTAAATTCTTGTAGCACACCACTGGGCTCAAAGAAAAGGAAATCAATATAGGAGAATCAGGGTACAGACATACAAACTCCTGAAGTGTTTTAACTGTTCCTAGCCCAGTTTAAGCCTGATTCAATTCATGTCCTAAATCCCATGCACAGTTCTGGAGTTAGCATGGGCCAAAGGTAATTCCCAATAAACAGGCAGAATGCAATACTTGTTCAGGAGACTAAAAAAACAATAATAAAAAAATAATAGCAGAGATACAGACAGGCCAATCTAGTGGGCATCTAGATTGCAAGACAGACTCTAACACTGTCCAATTTGTAATAACATTTGGCTATATCTGGGCTTCTAAAGAAGAAAGTGACAGGCTGTTGTTTTAGGCAACACTGTCAAAAGATGGAAAGTGCTTCTGGGTGCTGATCTGGCTAGCTCGGTGTCCCAGCACCTACCATTCTCTGCCTGCCTGAGTGGAGGCTGGACAGAGACCGATCTCGGCGCGGGAGGACGGGCGAATCCCCGGACGGGCTCGCCTCGACCCCTGATGGCTATAGCGCACGAAGGAGGCAAGGAATAGGCAGAGGGGGTCTCCGTGGGGGGAAAGGTTTATTGGCGTGGTAGAAACCACGGAGAAATCCCCCAGCCACGTGGTGTGAGGGCCGTTTTGTACCCCGGACAGCATGGGTGTGGAAAACATACAGTAGCCAGTAAAACTGAAACAGGGGATGTAACCAGGGCGGGGAGCAGGAATCACAGCAAATGGGATAAGGGATAGGTGGGGAGAATGGAAGCCAATGGTGGGGCATGGTTTACAGCTTTTGGGATGTTCTCTGTACTTTCAAGGGTTCTGCAGCTTTAGGAGCCTCAAACCAGAGGACCTTATGGTCCCCTTGGTTCTGCTGATGACGGCTCACTGCAACTGGAAAGTAATTGGCTTGCAACAAAGACTAGTTCTTCACACCCCTGTCCCTCTGATATATATTTTTTTCTGACCATGGTAAAGCATGAACAAGCTAGAAGAAAGGGAAATTGTCTCCACTGCAGAGTTCACCTGATATCAGAAAAGTAAAAATCAATTTAGTTTATCTGGTCTCTTCTAGCTCTCCTTTTCTAGGATTTATTTAGTTATATCTATTTACTCTTTAGGTTTGCCATCCTTGCCAACTCACTCTTGAGTCTTACGGGAAAACATAATCCATGCCATAAAAGCCATTGCCAAGACCTTAAACAGGGCTCTATCTTATTAGGGGACTTCAGGACAGAACGTGCTTTCACGCATCCACAGCACAAGGATCATGCATCTTCTTTCCTATTGTCTCTAATGACAAGCAGTCTGGCAAGTAAACTCTCCTATAAGTATGTATTTTATCTTCCAGCAGGTGTGTTGCCAGAACTAGAACAAAATCCAGAGAGCTTTCTTCTCACATTACACAGGTGCCTCCCAACCCCCTTCCTCAAAAGCTCTGTATAAACCTTTGGCCAATATTGCTATTAGCTTTTTAATATCTAAACAGATGAGAGAAGAAAGGTAGGAAACCAATAAAAGAAAGGAAAATAATTTTAAAAATATCAGTATATTGCTTCAAAAAGTACTCCCAAGAAGAGGTACCTTAGAACACAGCTCTAATAAGTATGGCAAAGTTTCTGCTTTTTGAGGGTATTGTCTTTGGCGTTTTAACTGTTTAAGACAGAGTATTAAACACAGATGTCAGTTCTGGAAATGATGTTCTCATGCTGCAGAAGCTCAATTCTACATACGTGGCCCAGACACAAAGCTATCTGGAACTTTCCTTAAGCAGGGAGCCCAAGCCCACAAAATAAATCTTGAAGGCAGCAAAAAGAAGAACAAAATAAACACAAACACCAGCAACATCAGCACTTAGTAAGAGACCTTCTACTTTGACCATATACCAGACTTAGAAATTTCCCAGTAACAACTGTAGAATTCAACTAAGGAATCCAGTACTTCAAAAGTACCATGTAACACAAGGCATAGCACTTGTAGTGAAGTCATATTCCTTCACTGTGGACTTGCTGCGATTCTCTAAGTTGCCTTTCTCACCCACTTGCTGCTATTCTCTAAGTTTCATTCTTCACCTAAGTCCATGAGGATAAAAATTCCAAAGTCTACCTGGAGACACATACACAACTCCATGCACACCACCCCAGTTTTAGGTTAAACAGTCCTACAACAGTTAAACAGTCTATAAATAAAAGATAGTAGCTTTTAAAATATCCACATACTTTTGGGGTGATCTACTATCGACTTCAGCTTTTAGTCGCAAATTCTCTCTTAAAAGGCTATTGTTTTCCACGCTCAGTTTCTTATTTGCCTAAGGAAAAGAAAAGGAAAAAAATAAGTATACAGTGAAACAGAAATGACTTCTAATATTTATAGGACAAGCTGTTTCTCCTTTTTAAAGAGACAGAACTAGAAATGTGCAGGCAGGAAACAGCCTTCAGACAGGGACACCACTTAAAAATCACCATGGGAAATGGTTTGCAAAACTGAATAGCGAGCAGACATTTTTTATTTATATTCCCAAAATACATTGCAAGTGTCCTATCTAGGGAAATAAACACAGCTATGTTAGTTAGCACAGAAAGTCATTAAGGAGATGTACTAATGGCAATTCCATGTTTTTTTTTCTACATGACTAAATACGTTAAGTACATTAACATTACAATGTGCAGGTATCAGCAAAACTAATGTTGAACAGCTTCCCCCATTCCAAATTAGAGGAAGATTACTTTGTGGGTTTTTGGCTTGTTTTTAAAGCATAGTTATGCTGTGGATGTAAATCCATTAGGACAAGCTATTTGCAGTCTTTCCTCACTTTCTTCCAGGACATTGTGATTAAGATTCCTCATTCACAACCCTTCCTACTCCTTCAACTGAGGTCAATTCCTTCTTCTCAGTTCAGGAGACACCCTTGTTAACAAGACACTTCATATAAAGAGAAGTTTTCCTGCCACCGTGTTTCAGAACAATGAATGCCACTATCCTAACAAGCAGAATATACTCTTTGCACTTCATAGCGTGCTCAACCTCCCTATGCTAAAAACAGCACCACCAGTCCAGGACTCGTAATTCATAGCCTCAATTAGGTAACGCTTCCACTGCATAATAAAAGCATGATCTAGAGCTAGATCTGAAGAAAGAGCTGTGCAACTGGGCTCAGGAGTGAAACATACTTTTTCAGAAGCATCAAACAGTGCAAGAAGAGAGGCAGAGAACTTTAAATGCTCATACAAATATCCCTAGCAACCTTGCCAGGTGAGAAGGAGGGGAAATGGAACAGAAAAAAATAAACAAACACCCCCACCTCCAACACCACAATATTCCTAAGGACAAAAAGAATAACTAGAGACTTGTGGCAAAGAACTGAAGGGTGAGCCCAGGACTGAGTGTCAACTACTTGGTATTTAAAAAATAAAAGCACAAAAAACTATCCTGAAAGCAATGCATGAGAATTCAGAAAGCTCAGTTTCAAAGCATCACCAAACCACTTGACAACACAGCCAAGACCTTTCTCTCTTTCCAAAGACACAGCTCCCCCAGCTACATAATCAAGTAAAAGATTTCTTTACTTGTGTAGCTCTGGCAGGCAGGGCCTCCATGTGGCACATGGCAAGGACTGAACCCCTCTGGTATCCTTCTTCCAGAGAGTGCTCTACCCTCCAAGTCAGTAATCTGCAAGGGATCCCCACTTGCAGCACAATGTCTACATTAATGAGTTCATGTAACTGCAATTTTAATGAGTGTACTTAGTCTAGGCTTTCTCCTGTGGAGTTTGTTTCACCATTCCCATACTTTTTATGACTCCACTCAAAGTATTAATGCCTACTTTGGGCATTCCTCTATTTGTCTGCTCTAGAACATTTAATGATAAAGGTGGTTGCTATTTCCTGATTCAGTTCAGTTTTGAAAAAGAAAGTGGTGGCAACCACATTTGCTGAGGGATCTTGTCTCACTGGGAAGTGACGTCTGGTTGAAACTCCTGGGTCAGGTACTTTCAGGGACAAGAAGGTTTCTGGTTCCAGATAGTGTGTGCATGGCAGAGAGGTCTTGCTGTTCAGAACGGGGATGGGCAGTGAATGCTTACAAGTGAGACAAGGTCTAAAACAGCCAACTGACTTTAGGTACTTATGGAATTGAGCAGCTGTTGAACAGGGAACAGATGAGAAAAAAGTGTTGGACTCAATGATCTTAAAGCCCTTTTCCAACCTAAATGATTCTATGACACCAGTTTAAGACTTCTTCCCTAAAACCTATCCAAACCTCTATTTTTTTGTAACTCTTCACCTAATTCAGAGATTCCCTACACTTAAACCTCTTTTCTTGCTAAGGCTAAAGTTATACTGAAAAAATACCCAAGCAAATCCCTTCTTCAGTTCCTGTAACATTCTTCTTTTTACTTACCTAGGAAAAAGTTAAAAAACTTAGTCACCACGAAAAAAAAAAAAGAGGCAGTACAGTTTAACTTCACAAAAAAAAAAAAACCAATAAAAAAAAGGCAGACAAGAACTTCTTGCTGCGAATTCTCTTTCGCCATCTACAAGTGAATCTGAAGTTCCTGGGGTCCTAGAAGCATCCCATTAACAAAATGGCAGACCAGTACAAAGTGTGCCTCCAAGTCTATAGCACAGAAAAAGTGTGAACACTATTAATGCTTAAAAAGTTAAAAAAAAAAGTCCTAAACACATCACACTTCAGTTTTGCAGGAAGTAACCCAGGATTGTTAACAGAAGAAATAAAGGCAGCATTTTGAATAAATACCAGTCCAGTTTTTTCCACTCAGATTTCAAATTAATCTGAAATTTCATTCTTCTTCAATGTTTAAGGTGATCTTACTTGTGCCTGCAGGTATATTTTGCAAGATACTTTTATTTAGGTGTATTTTCACGTGCCTATCTCCTTCATCCTTGCTTCTGCAGTATCAGATTTACTTTTATATTACATCAGGATGTATAAAAAGGCCGCAGATTTCCAGTAAAGGATCTTCTGCTCATAAAATGCTGAAGTTTGTCTATTTTTGGTCAAAGGGTCAAGTTACTCTGTCTCAGCAAATTGCACCAAAAATATTGGCTAGCAGGGAGGGCAATAGTGCAAAATCTGCCTCAGCCAACTGTACTGTGCTTGCCCACTGAATGTTGTAAAATAGATATATTATATAGATTATTGCAAGCCTGAAAAATCCGGTCATCAATACTGTCGACAAGTGCTACTATAATTCAATTACCCAGTCATAGAGTGACAGAGGAGTTGAAGAAGAGTCACACACAGGACTCACTAGAACAAGCAATAACATCTGACACTTGCAAGAGCTGTATGGAAATACTATGATACACCAACAGTCACTGGAATTCAATTTTTTTCCTCTTTCTTCTAGATCTATGAAGTACCCAAAGGTCACGGTAGCTCTCAGTCCCATTTAACTAGCACAAAAAAGTTATGCTACAAAATAGCTGAAGAAACATGTTTGTTACATTTATTACCTCCCTTAGCTTTTCCACATTATCCATCAGTTTTTCACACATATCATTGGCAGTTTTCAGCTTTTTGCTCCATTCCTCTGGGGTTTCTGGGCCACTGGTACTTGCTTCGTTTGCTGACTGGCTAGTTTCCTCATTTTGGCAAGACAAAGCTGATGCTGCAGGATCCAGAAGAGATTTCATCTGGATCTGTAAACTGAGGTTTTTACCTTTCAGATCTTCTATTTCTTTTTGCAGGGATTCTATTTCATCCTAAAGGTGTCAGAAATTCAGAGGAATTAAAAGAATTTGTGAGATTAATTAAATAATACTGGCAAGTCCCCACAGCACTTAGAAGCCCAGATGCATGTCTTCACTTACACATATATCTAAGTATGCTTATGTATTGTGCTTTAGGCAGGATTTTAATCAACCTGCACACTCAAGCATACTGAAGGTTTTAGCGCAGGGAATCCCTTGACTACATAAAGGACCCTGAACAAACTGTCGGGCAGACCAAAAGCTTCAAAGCATTCAGCAACATGAATCTATTATTAGGGCACTGTGTGGGAGGATTTCCTGTATCAAGAGTGTTAAGGTCGTCCTCTGCTGACTCATTTGCTGTTATTTAAGAGTGATTCTCTCATATCATTCTGAAACGTCACATGTTAGGATGCTGAAAGTCTTCAAATTCAAAACAGACAGAACACTGCCTGGAAAAGGCCGCTCCAGCTACACCAAAGCAGCAACACCTTAGGAAAGACTCTCAAAATGCAAAGAACAAAGCTCTTAGCTGTATCAGTCTGAAGCCACAGGGAAGCAAAAACCTTCCAAAGCTTGCTGTTAAAGGGATAAAAGAAATAATTTATCCTAAAAACATGTCTTCTACACTGTTCACCAATTCAAGTATATGAGTTGTTCATGGTCAGACTACTTAGGGAGGCCATATACAGCGTTTACATCAGGCATATTTTCACAAATAATCATGCCCACCTCTGCACCCAGCATGGGAACAACCATTTTAAATTAAGGGCTTTTTGAAAAGAAATTTTATCCTGTGATAAGATGAATTTTGAGTTGATTCAACAGCAAGGCAGGAAGCCTCTTTTTCCTGACTCCTTCTCTCAGAGAGAATAATAGAACCTGAGCTATAGGCAAGTTTGTCATAAAAGACAGCTCTTACTTCCCCAGTGTTAAGGATATATAGAGTCCATTTCCTTTCCCTCATTCTCCTCCCCACAACAGGTTTCCTTCAAAAATATGTGATGTCTTCACACTGTTGCTACTGAGGAAACAGCAGCTGAGAAAACAAACTAAGCACATTCCTTATTAACAGCTTTTCCTCTTCTTCCCAAGAGAGTATTTTTCCAGCAGGAGACTGGAGCATTCAGCTCCACTTTCAAGCATTTACTCACTTTCAAAAAACAATAAAACAGTAACGCTAAAAATTAACCTATGCCAGAAGGTTACAGCGGGCAATATTCTTTAAGAAGGAATTTAGTCTCCCTGAGTAACAGGGAATTACTTCAGAAAATGTTTGTGTTTGTATTGAAGACAAAACAAAAAGCTCCCTACACCTAAAATGCATAAAGAAAATGCTCCCATACCACCCGGGGGTGGAATTCCCACAAAATTAAAGAATTGGCTGTACTTAGCTACCTGCTGTCTAGAAAGACTATTACTGTGATTTCAGTGCGACCGCTTCAAGCACCAGCAAAAGCTCTCTTGTAACCGTAGTCAAAAGGTGGCATTTTAATGCAACTGAGTTTCATGTAGATACAGTATATACCTTTACTCAAATTAAAAATAACAGGACTCAAAGCAAAAGGACCATTTGTATGTTGTAATTTAACAGCTGCAGTTCATCTGGAAAGTCACAACACTCCCCCTCTCCTTACCTCATATTCTTTGTGGAGCAATTCAAGCCTTGTTTTACGTAGGTGTTTTCTGACTGTTGGACTAAATATAGCATCACTTTCACTCGTTCCTCCTAAAGCAACATAGGATGAAAGAAACACTAATATAGTTTCCTTTTTATTCAATTCAATACCAGTTATCCACCTTACAGCACTTTTCATATTATCAACTACAAACACAGCTAATATTGGACCAGTCGGCTACCATGGAAGAATTAAAGTCCTTTCACTTTCAGAACAGGTTCAACTTGAGTACCTACTAGTGATGTTTAGAAGTCAGGATCTTGATTCACAACAGGAAGAAAACTTTTACATTTTTCAACTTTTTTTTTCCCCTTAACAGAATCCTGTTATTTAAGACCATGCTAATAAAACAGAGATGAAGGGAAGGGGCAGGGTATCAAGCATACATTTAATTAGTACAAGTTAGTGTAAGTTTTTGAAGTGAGATTATTCAGACATATTTTTCTCTTGGAATGAAATAGCAGAGCTGATATTTTATGTCAAATAAAGACAGCAGTATTTCCCACCTCTGAGGAAGTTAAGATCCTCATGCAGGTGTTGTAGCATTGTCTTATTTCTGTGCTAAGAGTAATTTTCTTAAAAATAAAAAAAAAAAGAAGGAAGTGATGAACAAAACAAAACAAACAAAAAATACCCCATACTCATTCAAGATTCTGGATTGAAGTACACTAATTCCCAGCTAAATGCTGTTCTCTTAGGTCAACAGGTTGCAATGCATAGGTGAGAATGCATTTTTAATGCATTTTTTTCAGTTAAAGGCACCATCCAACCAAGATTTAAAAACAATTATTAGAGCAATGGGGCACTCAATGTGTTTGAATAATCTAGCCATTAATATACACAGTGTCTTTGGAACTTTCCAGTAACATACCTAATAGCTACAAGGTTAAAGATTTAGTTAATTCTTCCTTAGATGCTGGTAAAAAACATGCAGAGGAAAAGGTATCCGGACATCTCTGGACTCAAAGCAATCTCCTCCAGCAGTAAATACCAGAAAGTTATTTCAAAGCCTAAACTTGTCCTTACCTATAATTTCCTTGCAGGGATTTTCAGGTGTGATGGGAATCCTGCAAGCTGGGCACTGATTATTGTTCTTCAGCCACACTTCAATACAAATGGAACAGAAAACATGGTTGTTCACACAGATAACTGGGTGACGGACCTTTAAGCATTAAAGAGGAAATAAAAAGAAAAAAAAAACAAACAGACTCTGTGAATACCTTAAAACTCCTTCAAGTAACAAAATACGAAAATATACAACTCCATTTCTCAGTGCAAGTCTGGCCTTGCAGGAAAGTGACACTGTTGTTTCACAGGGCTAGCTAAGAGCAGCCTCCTGACTCACAACACCAAATTTCCCTCTTATTGAAGGCACCAAAGCTATAACCATTTCTGCAGAACTGAGGTCCTTGTTTCCAAGAGCTTGTTAATAACCAGAGTGGCAGCAGCACCTTTCCTTTACCCCACAACCTCCAAGAACTACAGCCAGCCACTCCAGTGAAATGCATTCAACTCCCTAGGCAGAAGATGACCAAAGTATGTGCATTTTCAAAAGTGAGGCAAGGAGGGATTTCTACTGGCAACATCCAACACTTCACTGTGGAAGAGGTATCACTGGAACATAAAGCGTTACAGATTAACTTTAGCCTGCGGGTAATCAGCTTCACGGAAACCAGCTCTAAAAAGGATCAGGGCCAAAACCACAGAGCTGAAACACGAACCAGCAATCACTAATTCAAGTCTCCTGCTAGATATGCATTGCTACTAAATAAGTCATTACCCAAGAATGGGGCAGCTAACTGAAGGATTAAATATTCCAATCAGACACAGATTCTTTCAAGCTTTCCCTCCCCTTCCAAAACGGCAGGGTAAACAAACTTTTAGAAAATATTAATCACAATGCATGATTCTCTCTTGTCATTTAACTATAAACCCTGTTTGAAAGTAAATGTGCACAGAGGGACCAAATATGATGAAGAAGAAAAAGACTGTATGCCTTATTGCAGCTTGTTACAGCTTACCGTAATACACACTCTCGAATCTCTTACTTGTTAACATTAGTATTTGTGTTAGGGGACTTAAAATAATTATTTGTTTTTCCTCCACTCCTGTCTTTTTTAAAGAAATGTATTTTAAGACACAGAAGTGTCGGAATATATATTACTTTAGATTCTACTGTACTGCACTTAAAACCCAAGTTCAAGAGAATCTTCATCTTTAAATGAAGTTCTCATCATCTCCAAGATATTCCTCTTCCATTCTATTAGTAAAGTAGTCAAACTAAAAAGGAAAAATGACATGTTGGCAGGGAGAAGCAAGCACCTTGAAAGGACAGTCAATTATCGCTTGGGCCAACAGATCAGACGTGTTCTGTAGCAATCGTACCCATACAATCAGTGTTGCATGAGCTAAAACCCAAGTGTTTTACCACTGAAATATTCACAGATATGAATTAAGGTCCAGATCTGTCAGGTTCTTCTCCAATTCACTATCTATGCCTCTGTCACCTTAGAGGATTCACAGTATTTTTAAGACCTCCAATAAGACAGCCCTGGGAGTCAAAGGAATTATCTATACATAAACAGAAACTCAAGTTACTGAAGGTATGAACAGAGAGAGACTGAACTTTCACCTCTAATTAAGGAGACTTTCTTGTGATTATTGCAAGCATTAGCACACCAATGCTTTGGAAACATTTAAATATTACAATTTCCATTATTTTTGATTAAAAAATTCTTGCTACTTATTTTTTTCCAAGAAAATGTTTTCTCACCTGCAGCTAGCAGGAAAAAAAAAAAGGACTTTTTCTCTAGCCATACCTCTTTCTTACTCTGAAGCAGCCTGAGAACAGTTATATGGATGGTGACGATAAGATACGAGCAGAATAACATAAAATAATCCAAACAGGAAAAGACATTTCATGAGTCCAGGTTTTCCCCTCTGGGGAGCAAGAGACCCTCAGTTACCCCAAACCTGACATAGAAGCACACTTCTTGCACATGAACGATTACTCCATATCTCTAGCAAAATAGTAAGTCACATTTATTATTCTCCAGGGTACAGTGCTTCTGATTTACACACCTTTACAAGTTTCATTCAGGGCTGGGGTTTTATACTTTTGTTGGCTCAGGATCCACACAAAGCAACCCATGCCACACCAGCAGAAGTTGCTATTGAAACATCACACAATAGCTGGAGCTGCCACTGCCCTTCTCACCGACTGTGACAAGCCCAGGGGGTTGGGGATCAGGACATATGCATTAATAAAAAAGCATTTCACTTGAATTACAGCACAGTTTCAGTTCCTTAATTGACAATAATGTCTAGAAAGACTATAGTTTATTTCAGAAGGCTTGATCAGCTAGGTGATTTTGAGCAATTTCCTAATTTTTCCCCTCCCACATAATCCCATTCCTATGCAGATCAAAATCCAATCCTATACACATCTATGCCACTTTGAAGGCACTTCTGGGCCTTCATGCAGCACTAACGGAAGAGCAGGCACACGGAAAATCAGACACACTCCAGTGAACCAATCCCCAGACATCCTACACTGTTTCAACCAACACAGAACTTTGTCTCGAGTCCAAGCAACCTGTCTACACCAAAACCAACAAGAGAGACCTTCAGACATCCTGGGACAAGTAAACCTAACAGTCTGAAGCAGATGGCTTCTGATCTGCTATCTAATTAAAAAATACAGATATGTTACAAGACAGCCCAGACTGTGCTAAAAGACTATTCAGGTAACAAACATGAAATTGATCCAAGCAATTCACTCTTATTTTAAATGGTTATTTGTACATTTTGCCAATATACTTTCTGACACTGCTCAAATTAACAAAATGGGCTAACATATCCCTGCTGCCCAAGATTTCAGCTTCGTTAAAAACGAGTGGCCAACTCATTGAATGAATTTCTCTGCAATATCTCCTTTTTTATCTCCTTGCCATTACGCACAGGGAATAGTTTATATTTTGCAGTCAGACCTCTGCAAATTTTGCAGGGATAGCAAGAGATACATTATGAGTTTAGGGTAGGCCTTCTACTTGATTTGAAGTCTATGCTACAGACCACAGGGGTATCAGATTATGTCAACCCTCCATGATACTCCCTGCTCCCCACTAAAAGATAGTAAAAACGGACAAGATTTTTCCCTTAATTTAAACTAAACAACTTCCTTCCTCCAACCTTAATCCTGAGAAGATTGGTTTTTCTGATTAAGTTTTTCAATGAAGTTCCAAGCTAGAGACAAAGATGTGTATTAAAAAGAAAGGACAGTCAGAGCTGTCAGCTTTGCCAACATTTAAACAGCTTTACATGTCTAAAAATGAAAGCATGTCTAAAAATGAAAGAGATATTCAAAAATCTCTTATCACATGTCTCACCAATAGATTCATTTATATAATGTTAATGCATTATCTCAGTGCACGAGAGCAAGAAAGAGCGTGAAAACCTCTTCCAGTACGAACTCAGGAACATCTAGAAAGGAAGTGCAAGTATGAAACAGTGGCTTGAAATAACCCAGTGGCTTTATAGCAAGATATGAACGAATACCTAATCAAGCTGTTAAGTGCTTAGATCAGAAAGCAACTAGGATTGGATTAAAATAGCAAATATCTTTGTCAGTTTGATTTCACTCTCCTCTTTTCACTCTTTCCACTCTGCACGACACACACAATACACTTGGGTTCTCCTCCATTCTCATTAGATGGATAAACAGAAAAAGAAAATTAACAGGACAACAAGAAGGAAGTCTTGCTTGGCTTCCAAAAAAAAGCCAAGAAATGAGTAAGCATGGTTGCTAAAAGTAACACACTGTCAGAATTATGAGACTTGAGAAAAGGGAGATGTCTGACTACTTTCACTATCAGTGCTACACACCTACTTCACACATCAGATGTGCCTGCTCTTTTGTTATCACTATAGCAGAGAAGGTCTGGGAGTAAAGGCCAGGTGAGGTAGAAACAAACCAGACAATAAATGCCAGAGCACAAACATAAGAGGCTGTTTCTCCCCTTCTAATTATTGTTGTGCTTTAAGAAAAGAAAACAAGGGAAAAGAAAAAAAAAAGAATAGTAAGAATGAGCAAAGAATTTGAGAAGCAATTAGTGACAGCCATGAAATTAGCTCTGAGGCTTTTACAGAAGAACAGACTAGCACGAGCCCTCTGCTTCCCGAGGGAGAAGAGAAAGGAACTGAGAAAGGGTCAGAGAGAGGAAGCGGAAACTTTTTCCGCTGCAGTTTTGCTCAATACTTTTTAAATCCACTTGGTTATACACCCCGTCTTTGTTTCACTTGTCCTCCGCGATACAGCACCACGCTTAAATACAAGCTCCCCGAGCATTTTATAACAGAGTATCCCACTGGTACCGGGAGAAAACCCCCAAACCTCAAAACCTGCACCCCGGGAGCTGCATACCCGCGTTTCAGCGACCTCGGGCCTCCCAGGCCTCTTCAACACCTCCCGGGACGCTCCCGCCAGGACAGCGCGCGGTTCCCAACATCCCCAGGGTGCCAGCAAACCTCAGCCACCGCCGGGAACGGCCCGCCCCCCCAGTTTCCTTCCCCGCACGGAGCCGCAGAACCTTAAAAGACATAACCCCGGTGGAGGTCAGAGCGTCGAGCCGCGGCGGGGCCCCTCAGCTGCCGCCACCGGCCGGACCTCCCCGCACCCACCCCCGGTCCGCGGGGGCCGGGCGGCGGCGCCGGCGCCGTTACCTTGCCCAGGCAGATGTGGCAGGTGATGGGCAGCGTGAGGGACAGTGTGACGCTCGGGCCGTGCTGCGCCATGGCGGGCCCCGAGCGCCGCGGCCCGGCGCCAGCAGCACGGAAGTCCCGCGGGCGGG
>VZTI01000609.1:45138-178017 GCA_013397865.1 Struthidea cinerea
TCCCTTCCCTTCCCTTCCCTTTTTCTTTTTCTGTTAAGCAAGTGGCGGCTGGAATTAACAGTGTAAAATCTTAATGAGTAGATTGTGCTGAGCAGTGCGGTTCACCTCCGTTATTCTCCCACTCTCAAATGTTTACTAGCCAATCAGAGCATTCCTTAAAACCAGAGATTTATAGTGAAAAGTCAGCCCTAATTGAATTTCTTCATTAAGAACACCATCAAACAGATACAGAACACCTTACACCACCTTGTTTAAATTAGATTCATTTTTCTGATTAATTATTAAAAGGAAAGTTTAAAAAATCATAAAATCTTAAGTGCTATTAAAAATTGATTAGGAATGCATTTTTTCATTGACCCAGTTTGTATTTTTTTAAAATTTTTTTTTTGTCAAAGCTAATACATTTGAGTAGCTGCCTCAGACAGAAGTTTGTAATCATTTGGTCATCAGTCAATTAATCACAGCTTCATAAATATTGATCTCAGATTACGTTTATTCTTCATTCTTGAAAGATAGTTTTTTATTAATTTAGGCTCACTCACATACATTGTGGTTTATGCTGAAATTATTTTTAAAAGTTCTATTAAAATTTAATTTGAGCAGCCAGCCAACAGTGCAGCCACTGCACATTGTGCCACCTTTTGGCAGGTTTGTCACCTCCTCCTGAAAGGTCCTGAGTGCCCACGGGTCATCCTGTAGGGCTTACTGACTGGCATCTGTCACCCATAAACCTCTTCATGTGGAAGACACACAACCACTCATCCCAGCAGGAGTAATTTGTGACTAAGTGTGGATTTTTCTGAGAGGAGCAAAGAGGGCTCTGATGTTTCTCTTCCCACCCTCAGTGGCCATGTCCTGATTCCTGGTAGTCCATCACAGATGGTGGTGTCTTCCTGATTGTCCTACAGCACTTGGCTGCCCCTTGGCCTCTGCCAGACATCCCACAAGCCACGTGAGGGGTGTATTTGTGGGTACATAGGTTGAATGTCCTCAGCCCTGCTGCAGTCCCTGTCATGGAGGTCATACATGACCTGGTGACTCATACTAGGATGGTGAGGGTACCTGGGAGTGCTCTTGCAGGGCCTGCTACTGCCTCTCTTCTGCCTAGGAAAAAATCCAGTGCTTACTTTTGCAGAAGTTGTGTTGGTAAACAGAAATTCTAGGAATTTTTGAAGTGAGATGCTGCATGGAAGAGGAAGGGTCCTTTGATCCCAAGCATTTGAAGGGAACACAGTCCTTCCTGTAGCATGTTCATCACACCTGAAGCAATACTGAAGCAATGCAAGCAATCTTTATTAACATTTCTGGTCCAGTTGCAGCTAATAATCTCCATCTTGACAATTAAATATTTTTTTTTTTGGCATGTTTGTGGTTATGCTTGATCTTGTAGTTTAAGAAACAGTGATATGGACATATCAGGGGTAAGAACACACATCTGAAGAGTGACCTGAAGCATTCTCCATGCAGGATGCATCCTTTTCTACACCATACTTTGTATTTTACTATGAATGCTATACTTCACGCTGAGAATGACAAATTTCTTGGTTGGCTTCTGCCCTACATGTAGTTCTTTGTCCTATGCTCTGGTAAAAAAAGCATGTCAAAGTCAATGTTCCCTAAAATCTCACTTGACTGAGGACTTTGGAGTAATGGGATCATGTAGCGACTATTATCTTTTACAACTCTGAAAAATCCTATGATTCATCTTTAATGTCTGACATCAAAACTGGTTGCCCATTTTTGTCACTCCAAAACTCTTATTTATTCTGGCACAGCTCTTCTGAGAGGCTCTGAAATACAGCTTCAAATCATGAGCAGCAGAGTGTCCTGGTGTGCTCTTCAGCATCAGTACGGAGTCATGCGGACCCCTGTTAGCATTCTTTATTTTTGCTGATGGAGAATGGATCATTTTTGTGACTATCCATTTATCTAAAGTTGCAAAAAGCTGATGTAATTTCCAGAGTCCTATTCCCCAATCAAATACACTACTAATTTACCATAAAAAATGAAATCACACTGCAGCAAGTTGTCAGACCCCTTCCTTTATATCTCAGTCACACACAGTGCTTTTCTGCACTTTCGGAAAAGTCAGCCTGTACGTATCATGTCAGAAACATGTGCAGAGGGCATTCAGATAACCCATTTGTTTTATGAATATCTGTGAAGATTTAAGATATTTCCACTTCTGAGCTGTTTGCTCCTTCCGTTCTTATCTGTTTGCTGCAGTTAGACTAGTTTTTTGCCTTCATTATCCGTGGGCTATCAACTTGCTGGACATAATTTGTTTGTTTTGCATTATGGCAAATCTAGAAGGGCATTGTCTGCTATGGCACAGTCATTTCCAGCAGAGAAATGCTAGCAAGGGTATGTAATGGGGGACATGTTGAATTGCTCCAGCTGTAACCTTAAAAAATGCCTGTCTCTTCTCTGTATTGTATAATCAGAAGTGGATTCTGAGGCCAGTTGCAGCTAACATCTTCAAACAGGAGGGATGCCAAGGAGATCCAATAACTATATCACCCTCTGACCAGTTCTTTGCTATAGCGTGATGGCTGGAACCAGGTTATCCCAGGTTATCCAGTTTATTCAGTGGTTTGACAGATGCTACTGTGAATTTGAGCAGTGTTTTAAGTTGTACCGAGTTCGGTAATCCTGGACAATCTTTCTTGGCAGAAAAGAAGAAAAAGAAAAGCTGCAAAGCAATAGAGAGAGATGATTGTTACAGTGCCCCAACTCTTCCTGGCTTTTTGCTGCAGACACCTGCAAAATGGCCCAATTGGTGTTTTCCCACTGAAGTATTGTATCACTAATTCACTGCTCAATAACTTCAGCGCTTCTGAGAATGAATCTGGTAGTTGAATATAAGCGACCATCTCATGAAATTGCATATTTTTTTTTAATTCAATCTTTCCCTAAACATGCAGCATTCTTTTAGTCCAGAATATGCAAAGCTGTGCATTTTAATGAAATTGTTTGAACTTCAGAATAATGTTAGAGAAAAACAATATATTTCCTGTGAATATATGCAGTAGATATATGTGTTTCTTTCAGTTTTGCATTAATTGGATTGACTGTATTAAATTCAGCTGATCTTTGAAAGCCTTTCTTGTTGAAAATGTAAAAAAGTATAATTTTGCATTTTGTTAATATATGTACGGTTATCCTTGGCTCAAAATCAGAGACCTCTGGAGTGAAGTGGCAACCGGGGCATTGTGCGTCTCCTTGCAGGACTAGGCATTTGCCAGAAAGATATAAAAGATGGTATTGATCCAAATCAGTCCCAGATCTTTCCTTCTTGACTTACCTCTGAAATCTGTAATCCCAGTTTCTCCATCTCTTCATTGCAAGAATGTTTAGCAAAGATGTTCAATATTCAAGTAATTTTTCTTCTTGTCTGTCATGGTAATGTTACCAGATTAAAACAGAAATCTCCCACCCTGTTTTTAGTATTTGATGATAGCTTGTCGGACATGACTTCAGAGACTTCAGAGTGCTCCTGGGACACCACAGTTCAGGTAAATGTAGACTTAGCCTGTGAGGCTAGTTTCAGGAAAAATATAGTTAAGAAATAAACTGTTGTACAGATCTGACAAAAAAAGAAAGGGATATATGTAACATATATCCAGGAACTGCTGGAGTTTTATAGGCTTTGTGCTACTGTTTTTCAAATCTGTCTGAGGGGGAGGTTTTGTTAGGAGGGAAATGGAGAAACAGAGGACTAAAGAGAGAAGTAATTGGAATGAACAACCAATAGGCGGAGAGAGGGGCCAATGAGGAAACTGCAGAGATACTGCGATGATGTTATCAATATCCATCAATTCTGGCTTGAACGATGGCTGCAGCTGTTCTTGCCAGCTTTGCTCCTTACAGCTCATCCCTGCACAGCTCCCTCCACCCCTCCGTGCTCGTGGGGGTGAAGGAGGAGGTGTCCCATTAGCCATGAGAGGGGGATCTCTCGGTGTGTGTGCTCTTTTCAAGGAACCCATAAAAAGCCCTTTGAAGGGAGTGCAGGGTGCACAACTTCCATCTTGGCTGTCTGAAAAATGTGTAAGAAAGATTTCTCTTCACCCAACAAAAAGATGGAGATATCTACATATGAGCAGATCTCACCAACCACATCTGGGAGTCACTGCCAAGAAACTGAGCTTTCTAGGATATGATACATCACATCTTCAGATAAATATCCTAAATAAATTTGATGAATTGTATTCTACAAGTGCCTAGTTTTAATGCAGGGCCTATAAAGGGATGCTAGAGTGAGTTGGCCAGACTGTGTAGATTTGTCTTAGGGCTGACAACGTGAATCCCACACTTCGGTATTAGAAAGCTGGGTGAAGAAACATCTGTGTTTCAATTTGACTGACAAAAAAGGGAATTCTGACCAGTAACTAAAGATCTTGATTTCAGTGACACTTTTGTAACGGTATCTTAAGGGCCATGGGTTTTAGATGCAGCTGTTTATTATCTGGGGGGACACTAAGGCAGACTTGCTTACAATTCTTTTTTCCTGAAAGCAGAGTCTTGCTTACTGACAAATCTATAAATGAACCATTTTGCCAGGTGTACTGCACCAATAGATTTCTTTGTGAATCTTACTTGCTACAAAACATGCCTTAAAAAGTACTGTACTCTGGCAGTAAAATTTGTCTTTTGGAACTTTTTTATACATAGTTTATTTTTTTTTGTCTTATCAAGTATTTTCTAGCATTCAGAGAAAGATCTTTGGTAACTTTAAAGAGTATAATGAAGTTAGTTGATGAATACACGAATTTGTTGAAAGCGCTTGTAGGAAAGCTGGATTGCTGTATCATCTATGCTGAAATATATGGGTAATTAATTGGCTAAGTGCAATGAGGAAAAATCAAGAACTATTTATGTCTGGCCTTGGTTTTGATTTACTTGTTAATGTTCATTTTAGGAAGTCAAGTAAGAACTTCGTTCTTACAGTGTTCTGAAAAAAAAATCCTGACTTTCGCTGGAATTGAAGACTGAGGAGGCAGCCTCCGTTGTCTGTACCTGAAGACCTCTGTGCTCAGAGCTGCTACTGACTTCAGTGGGAATTTTGCCTAAGTACAAAGAAATGAACAGGAACTAAGAGTAGGATCAGAGGCAATGTTGCAGTTTCACCAGAAAATTAAGCTTATCAGGGCTATAAAATGTTGTAGGTTTATTTTTGTTTGGTTGGTTTTGTGGTTTGGATTTTTTTTTTTTTAATGTAATGGGCTACAGGTATTTTAGATTCAAATTGTACACCTTTAAGCTGAAAGGAGAACTGTACTTAATAACTGATAACTCAATAGCATATCTAAATGTGCTTTAAAAGACTTCAATTTACCTATTAAGGCCAAATAGACTGTGTGTTAATTTGACAGAATATCCATGTTCCCTGAACTTAGGGCTATAAAAATTGTTCATCTGCTCAGTCACAGGCCATTTAATTTTGGATGCATCATTGCCAGTTGGTTACAGTAATTAGCATTCTCTGTATTGTAGCAGCTTCCCTGAAGCTATGCTAAGTAGGGTTACACTTCTGTATGGAAACATAAGCAGCCTTGTGCAAATGAGCCTGGCCACCCATCTTAGAGACAGAAGCCCTAGCTACAGCTTCTTGGCTCAGGGTGCCCTATATGCCCACCTGCAGATCTTATTTACTGGTTATTAATGACATGAAGTGTAGGCAGCTGTGAAAGGCACAGCACGGCAGCTTAAAGCCTCTGCTCCGAACTATTCTCTCAGCCTTGTCATTTCTTTGAGCGACATTTAATTTCCCTTTCTTTTTTTTAATCTTCGCCTTTATACTCTCTTTTAATGAAGTTATTGGACAGAAATTAATTCTCTGGGTATAAATTGTATATATATGTATATATACACATATATATATGTATATAAACCTGTGAACTGAGGCATAGCATTTGCTAACACAGTTACTTGCCACTTAAAACATGGGTTCTCAGATAAAAATGTTTTGATAAAGCCTCTGTTACTATGAACATATGCTGCAGAAATTTTTGTTCAGTATGTTTTTCCATATCTCCTGAAACCTAAGGTAGTGTTTTTATTGTATTTTTAGTGGAGACACTAACTGCCAGCACCAGATTATGAGTAGTGCTGGATTTGTTCTTTTGTAAAGGCTAGAATAAACAGTACAATAGCTAAAACCATAAATAAATTAAAAAGAAGTCAAGATTTTTGCCACTTGTTCTGTAGCCTATGTGAATTTTCTTGTTCTGTGTGAAATGTCTATGCTTTCTTTTGGTTTCCTGGGAAACAAGTGAGGGGTGGTATGCACTGCAAGACATACACTAAGAATAATTCTTCCCATTTAATCCACTCTGATTTTTACTTCTTAATATACTGGAAGGTAACTAATATTTAATACCATGAAATGTATCTGTGCATGTTTAATGATTCAATTAATCAGAGAGAAACCTTCTTTATAATTAAATATGGATAGGCTATAGTCTTTTCTTCTCATTGACTGATGCTACTGAGAATAAGGGATAAGAATAATTTTATACCATTATTCTGTGTGCCTTTTATTAGAACTCTGGACTGTTTGGGTGTAAAATCAACGATAAAAGTACATTTTTTTTAGAGTTATGCACTCTGTACTTTCTATATTCCATAAAAATCTAACCATATGAATTTAGATACCAATACTATGAAGACTGAGACGTGTTTAAGCACAAGAGAAGTTCAACTGACACTAATGCAATAACTCACATTAAGTTTAAAGACTGTGCTCCAGCCTCTGTAGGACTGTCTCTTTCAATTTCTAGAAGGGGCCCGGTGTGAGCTTGGAAAAGATTGTATATGCTTGCTCTGTAATGCTTGATTTGATGGTGACTTGCAGCCATAGCTCATTTCCTTATAAGTAGCCATTTTATTAATCTGGTCATGGACCCCTCATGACTTGATTACTTAAAAACAGGCTAAAAACCACAGTATAACTTATTCTTCTACAGTTCCATAGAAAATTCTATAAGTATAGGCTAAAAAAAAAAAGCCAACTGTTGACAATGCAGTATGCAGATGGAGGTCATCTATTGGGAAGTTAATAAAATAATGATGTACATACAGGCAGATTTAGATATGGAAATGGAGATTTCCTGCTTCTTGATTTTGTATAAATTGTTGAATATATTTGTTTAATGATTTATACAGAGCCTCAAGCCATAGCAACTAGGTGCTGTTTACAAAAGTTAAAGCCTAAGTTACATGCACAGCCTACTGTGGGCTTCATTAAATGACCACTTATGCTGCCAAGGGTGCCATATGTTAATAGCCATGTTGTGAGACCACTTTTCAAGTTTGTCACAGCTCATATTTCACATAGTCATTTTTTCCAACATATGTACCTACCTTTTTAGTAAGAAGATATTTTTCATTATCAAGTTATCAGGGAAATAGTTAGCAAAAAAATCAAATGCCAAAATTTTCCCATATAACTAGGATAAGTTTACAATGGGTAGTAGGGTGCCTAGTCTGAAGAATAAAGAGGTGGTTATATTATTCCTATAGCACTTCAGTCAAGAAAAACCCATTAATTTGTTTCGAGGGTGACCTTAAGCAAGAAAAATTAGTGTTTTGCTCAGTTCGGGTCTAGGTGTCTGGTTTATATTGTGTAAAATGTTTCTGTTGAGACTTTAGAAACTGTGGACAAAACACCGGAATCCATGAAATATCACTGAGACTAGTTTTATTTCTTAGGGGCAGTAGCGTGCTGCATTCAGGTGTTCATTAGGAAGGTGATATTCATTGAAAAGAAAACTAATAACCTTCTCTGGAAAACTAAACCAGTCAGTAAATAAGTAGGAACTGATGCCAGCTATCATGTTTGGAACACTTTTGTGCCTCAGTGTATCTATTTTAGAGATCAGTTGTCAAGGATTAAAGCACCCCTTCATTGCTGATGTTCCAATTTCTTTGACTGGAGTGAACAGCTGAAATATTGGTGTGCCTTTAGAGAGTGAAACTGTTGACTGTGAGCAAATGTGCCCCAGGTGAGGAAGTCAACAACTACATCTGTCCTGAAGGAAGTTCTTCTGTCAGTTATTATATATACAAACTGCAAGATGATCTAGTGGGGAATTTTGTTGACCTGCGTTTAGTGTAGGTGCAGAGTCGGCAGGTAGCAAACCCTCAAAATGAGGTGTGCAGGTCACCTGCAAATGAATAACAATGAAATGTTTGGACCACACCAATCAGTCACACATTGGGAGAGTTTAAGTCAAGTTATTTTAAGGGAATTCACTATTTTAGAGTGTTTTAAGCAACATTATTTACAGTATGTTTGAAATTTTTCCCTTTGTGAAGTCACCTTGAGTAGCTCTTCTGTGAATATGTATCATTGTGTGATTATGACTATGTCACCACATCACACTACAGGGTGAGAAATGTGTGAAATGTTCCCTTGAAAAGTCAAGGTTCTCCTTCTCTTAAAACTCCCATTTCTAGCATGAGCAGGTTGGGAAACGGTGCTTAAAACCCTAAGATTTTTATGCACAAAAAAGTGTTATCACTTTAAGATGAATTTTTTGCATTTGACTTATGGACATTTGCAGTAGTGGTAGAAGTCCACTTTTGGTGAAAATCTTTTAAAGGCCAATATGACGTGACTATTGCCTATCACATGGTTGTGCAAGTTAATACTGCCATATGTGACATAGGGTATACAAATACATTTTTTTCATGAATATGAAATGAAATGTGAAGAGTAATCAAGCTAATTTCTTTCTGGGTCCCAGACTCAGGATACTCTTGCTCAGTTTTCAGAAAAAAATTGAATTGTAGGTAATTGGGTGCAGTGGAGAGAGAAAGATAGTGGAGATCCAATATCAGGTAACACTGACTGTGAGATCCTTTGGTCTGTGAAAGAGCTTCAGAAAGAGACCTAACTACTAAGTTTCAGGGTCCTGCACTTGGGTCACAATAACCCCATGCAACACTGCAGGACTGGGGAAAAGTGGCTGGACAGCTCTCTGACAGAAAAAGACCTGGGGGCCCTGACTGACAACTTCTGAATATGATCCAGCAGTGGCCAAGAATTCCAATGGTATCTTGGCCTGTATCAGCAATAGTGTGGCCAGCAGGACCAGGGCAAGGATTGTCCCCCTGTACTCAGCACTGGTGAGGCCATACCTCGAATCCTGTGTTCAGTTCTGGGCCCCTCACTACAAATGAGACACTGAGGCACTGGAGAATGTCCAGAGAAGGGCAATGAAGCTGGTAAAGTTGGTCTGGAGCACAAGTCTGATAAGAAGCAGCTGAGGCAGCGGGAGTTGTTTAGCCTGGAGAAAAGGAGATTCGAGGGTGAGCGTGACCTTATCACTCTCTACAACTACCTGAAAGGAGGTTGCAGCGAGGTGGGGGTTGGTCTCCTCTCCCCGGTAACAAAGAACAGCTCAAGAGGAAACAGCCTCAAGTTGTGCCTTGGATTGGATATTTCTCCAATGAAAGGGTTGTCAATCATTGGAACAGGCTGCCCAGGAAAGTGGTTGAGTCACCCGAAGGTATTTAAAAGGTGTGTAGATGTGGCACTTAGGGCCATGGTTTAGTTGTGCTCTCAGCAGTGCTGGGTTAATGGTTGGACTTGAAGATCTTAAAGGTCTTTGTGAACCTAAATGATTCAATGATTCTATGATTATAGTTTGGATCCAAGTACATCCTGCCTGGGCAGCAGTCTGGGATTCCTTATATTGAACTCAGGGTAATAATAGCAGCATAAAAACGTATGAGACTGCTGCATGCAGTGGCCTAGTGCTCCCAGTGTGTAGTTGAGATACAGCCAGAACATGTCCCTGGACTTTAATAATGGGCATTGCTATTATGGGTAGTGATTTCTTGCTCTAAGTTCTGGCTTAAGCACTGTAAGGGCAAACAAACTGAGCATGCTTTTTTCTGTGGCTCCAACTCCCTTATGCTACTTGCTGTCTTTGCACATTGCTTTGTAAGGAGTTCTAAAGCATGGAAATTGAAATTGAAAACCCTTACACTTTCTTGTGCACAACATGAATCCCAGTGACTCTCAATTCTGGCATTTTCCTGATAGCAGAACTTCACACATATTTTGAACTTGATATTTCAGCCTTTGAATTTGGGATTTGGAATTAATGATCTTTGTATGAAGGATTTTAATTCAGTGTTGGTTGTCACAGGGTTCCTCAAGTCTCTTTCTGGATGTGACTCTGTAGCCATGGTTTCCTAACCTTTGCTCCACCATAGAAGCACTGTTCCATGTACTGAAATAACAGCTCTGATTTGAATTCTTGGATTCTACAAACCTGTGTTTGGGATGCTGTAAATTCAGCTGTTTGGATCAGCCTTCTGTGCCACTAGAAATTATTTTATGAATAACTTACCTAGGACCTGCCACTGTTTTTGTCGTACCTCTCAGACAAGGTAGTAAATTGACTCCACATTGTTCCACTCCCAGATCTGTCATTTTTTGTTTTTGAATTGTGGTTGTATGAGTTGCATTCCTATTTTTCCTGTTTGGAAAGACTTATATTTCCATTCCTGTGGAATGTTATTAGTTTTGGCCCTCCAGTGAATGACATTTCCATCACTAGCTTCTTCCCTGCCTTTGACTCTACAAAAGTAAATTAGACTTGCCCCCTAGAGCTTTCTGAGACAGAGGTAATCTTCTGGTGTATTTCAAAGTGAGGTTCTTGTATCTAATGGAAGGCTTTAGTTGTGACAGCAAAACAAATAGTGAATAAATATGCTTTTATGCTTGTAAGCGGATGTCAAGGAAAACAGCTAAGAAGCAAAATCACCTGCAGTGGCACTGTCCCTTTCATTTTCACTGGGAGACAGGGAATCAGAGAAGGGAAAACTCTGGAAGCAAAAGAGAGAACTGAGCAACTGTAAAGACCTGCATCTGTGTTAACAGCTTGCCAAGGAAGCTGATGCCTGTGCATTAATCTGAATTATCACAGTCAGTTTTCCTTTTGTAACCAGCTCAATCACAGCATCATGATCTCACTCTTGAACTGGAGGTGAACTGAGCACAGCATGGTGAGAGCATTAGGAAACCTAGAGAAGGGGAGAATAAAATTTACTGATACTAGACAATAGAGAAACAGAAAAGACGGTGAGACCTGACACAGCTTTCTTCTCACCTAGGTATTAACATCATAATCCTGCTTTCTTCAATTGTCCGAGTTGTCTTTAATCCAAACAAAAATCTGCATCTTTAGAGTGTCCCTGTTATGTCAGTTTTTCCTGGCAATTAATGCTTATTTTCCTCTTTATGTGAGGGGTTCTTTTAAAATCCTATCGCCAACTTTCTAAATTGTGAGTAGCGACTCACAAATCCTATTTTCCTAGTCATGTGTCTGAATGGTGTGTTGTGTTCAGCAAATATAATCCCTTGATGTGGGATAAGCATCGTAACAGAGATTTAGAGCATTTTCAGAGTCATCCAAAAGTTTGTGAGAGGACAGGGGAATATCTGACAGTGCAAATACTGAAGATATCAATGATATTTTGGTTTTGTTTTTTCTTTTTAACCTGCTAAGGCTTAGTGATTGGTCCTGAGCTATCCAAATAATGTAGGGAACAAAGCTTTTATTCTTCCAGGATGAGTGTCTAGTTGTCTGCTACTTTCTTTCTGAGTAAAGTGGTAAGCTAGCTATCCCCAAAGTAGCAACTGGATTTGTTGGACAGCTGTGTTGTGTGGCTGAGCTTAGGTGCTTGAAGGCCCATTGCAGTGGGAAAAGTAGCAGATCCCAGATTCTTTCTCAGTGCAGGGTAGAAATATTTATTCCCACTTTCAGAAATGCCTGACATTTTTTTGTCTTTCTGTTTGTTTGGATTTTCAGGTTTCCTATTCTTTCCTTAGGCAGACACATGGAAAAGCTTGAGAAGTGGGCCCATGGAAAACTCCTGAGGTTCAAGTCCAAGTGCAAGGTGCTGCACCTGGCTCTGGGGCAATCCCCAGTATCAACACAGGCTGGGGGAAAAACAGATGGAGAGCAGCCCTGCCGAGAAGGACTTGGGGGTGCTGGAGGATGAGAGGCTGGACATGATCTGTCAGTGTTCACTTGCAGCCCAGAGAGCCAAACGTGTCCTGGGCTGCATCCAAAGCACTGTGGGCAGCAGGGCCAAGGAGGGGATTTTGCCCCTCTGCTCTGCTCTGGTGAGACCCCACCTGCAGTGCTGTACCCAGCTCTGGGGTCCCCAGCACAGGAAGGACATGGAGCTGTTGGAGTGAGTCCAGAGGAGAGACACCAGCATGATTAGAGGGATGGAGCACCTCTCCTATGAGGAAAGGCTGAGAAAATTGGAATTGTTCAGCCTGGAAAAGGAAAGGCTTTGTGGTGACTTAATTGCACCCTTCCAGTACCTGAAGGGAACCTACAAGATAGATGAAGAGGGACAATTTACAAGGTCATGTAGAGATAGGACAAGGGGGAATGGATTCAAACTGAAAGAGAATAGGTTTAAATTAGATAGTAGGAAAAAATTCTTTACTGTGAGGTGGTAAGACAGTGGAGCAGGTTTTCCAAAAAAGCTGTGGCTGCCCTATCCTTGGAGGTGTTTGAGGGCAGGCTGGATGGAGCTCTGAGCAACCTGATCTAATGAAGAGTGTCCTTGCCCAGGGCAGGGAGGTTAGAACTAGATGATCTTTAAGGTCTCTTGCAACTCAGAGCATTCTATGATTCCATGACACTCAACAGAAAGTTTTTCAGCATCAGGTCTGTAGCCAGTGTGAACTACCCAATCCCATGTGCTGGGAAGGCTTGAGCAATATGTTCCCATCATCACAGGGTTATTGGGTAACTCTTGGCTGCATATGTACATGTTTTTGTCTGTGTCCTGCACTATTGTGTCATCTGACCTGCTCCTGCAGGGGTGAGCCAGCTTCTCAGCAGCATCTGTAGTTTGAATTGTTTGGGTTGGTGGCACATATTTTCTGGTGACATGAGCCAAGGGACTTTGGTAAGCATGGAGAAGCATTTGCAAAAAAAGTACTTGCAGACTGAGCTCATAACACAGGTGGTTGGGATTTTGCAGAGATTTGGAGCTGGATTTTTAAAGGCACTTGGCATATCTCTTGCCTAGAGAGATTTTCCAAATCAACTTGAAGCAACAGAAGCAAGCCATTTGTTTTACCTAACTTTGGCTGTCTAATCAGCTGGCTGACTAGACTTTCTCTGCAGAGAAATGTAAGGACTTGAAAAGAAAGGTTGCTTGTCTCAAACACTGTTAAGGCCACAGAAGGACTTTGTCATGAGTTAAGCACAGAGGAGAATGACAGGATGGTGCCGATTCCAGGCCTGGCAGAGGTGAGATCTGGTTAGCACATCCTGGGTACTTCATCCAGACAAAAATTCCCACCGTGGCAAAATTTGTAGAGAAGCAATTGCTCGCACACACATCACCAGTCAAACAAATATCACCCCAAGTTATGGGACAGATGGCATCTGTGACTACCAACAACCACTGAACTGCCCCCCCATCTCCCCACCCATTCAAATATACCTCTGTGGATACCTGGAAGTTGGACTGTAAGATAAGATACCACAGATAAGGAAAAGGTGATACAATTGTTATCTCAGACCTAAGGGGAGGATAACAAAGCTTGGGGAGAAGAATGCATCACTGATAATGGACACAAAGAATGAGAACTTATGGGCCACAAGGAAAGTCAACTCTGCAACTATGCTGAAATCAGCTCAGACTGGGAAAAAGGTAATTCCAGCAGGGGGAGACCATGATCACCAACTCTCAACCCATCCAAGGAACCCAACAACTCAAAAGAAGAGAAAGACTAGACATGCAAACTGATTAGCGTTAGAGTCAAGGAAATAATTTAACCAATGGCATGGGCGAACTGTGTAGGCAATGAGCATGAATTCCTTTGTTTGCTAAAATGTATAAACAGTGAAAAGTTTTGAACAACCTTGGGACCTCCCACCACCAAGAAGCCCAGGGTGGAGAAGAACTCGTGGGATGCGGCTGGATCCATGTGTGGTGACTATCTTCTGCTTAATCTGTCTGTCTTTCTCTCTCTATCTCCTCTCTTTTCTTTTTCTTTCTGTCTCTCTACCTCACATTCATGGTTAAATTAAATCCATACTATAGACTTTAGCCTGTGGTCTTGTTTGCAGCTTTATTCGGGCAGAGGCATCTCTCACTAATTGTATCTTAACAAGAACTTCCAGATTTCATCCCAAGGAAAAATAGCTGGGATTAGACCAGTCTCTCATATCCCACTGGGTGACAAAAGTAAGAGAAAGTTAATTTGCAAAAACCCTTCTTGTATTACTACTATCAAGACAAAACCATGAAATTGTGGAATTTTGCCATTTGGAATTAGGGAGGGCTAAACTTGTTAAAAAACATTTTCTGCCAGACAGTGTTTTTTTTGTGGCTATTGACTCTGGCCTCCTGTCCTACTCCAATTGCTTATCAACCAAAATACTTACTGCCATGCCTAATATCAATGAGTACTTCTAGTTGAAGGAAAATGCAAGTACATTTTATGGGTTTTTTGAGTTGGATTCATAAAACTGTTTCAGACATAAACCAAACATATTTTTTTTTAAGCTAGCATATGTTAAAGTTACATTTTGTGAAAACTCTTTTTTTTTCTTGCATTTCACAATGACATGTCATATCAAACTTTATTTATTTTTAGGTGATTGAACCAGCAAATAAAGCATGAATGTTTTGCAGAGATCTGTAACCCAGTTATAAACTACTTTTTTTAACTATTTACAGTAGCTTTGCAGGATGATAACTGGTTTTAATGGGGGTTTCACTAACCTGAAAAAATCCATTGCATTTATTTCAAATATGAGAAAGTTGTGTTCATGCTACATCTGTGCTGGTAAATAGCATTGGAAATCTTTCTGCCCATGGTTCTGGCCCATGGTGAGTTATGCTTTCTCAAGCTGCTCCTGGGGATGATATGGGAGTTTATGAAGGGCACCTCATAATTATGAAGGGCACCTCTGATTCCCAGCAGGCAGCTTGGGAAAGAAGGCCACCTTGTTGAAGTGAATGGTAGGGTTTGGGTTTAAACACGGTCACCTGGGCTGTGTGCTGCAGGTTGACCACAGTGCAGGGGAGTATTTGATTTACTGATGGAGCTGTGGCTTTGGAGTAGTAAGCAGTTAACACAAGCCAGAAAACAGAGAAGGAAAGCCTCCCTAAAATTATATTAATTCTTGTAAGAATACAAATAAATACATAGATGAATCTCATGGCAAGGTTATATACTTTACTCAGCCACAGTGATGGTAACCAGGCTTCCAAGTCATTCTGTGGTAATAAGTAGGATTTATATGTTTGTTTTTACTGCCATGTCCTGTTACAGACAACAAAATGCAAAGGGACTTTTTAGAAACCTGTATCCCAAGTTGCACTACATGAAAACTTCTCCTAACAGTGAGTGCCTTGGATTCTGAAAGCCCCTTCTTTCTGGAGTGTCATGTTCTTCAGTTTCAGTGGTTTTGTGAGGTGACATTGTTCAAGTCTGTCTAAATGGGCTTTGGCTGTGATTCCTGCTTTCTCTTATATTCAAGTGGAATATTCTCTACACTGTTTAATCTTGACCCAATAGTTTCAATATATATTTGATTTTGTTTTCATTTTCTTCTCATTTTAAATTTTCCAGCGTCTTCAGTTAAGCTCCACGTGGCTGGCAGACTTAAAGAATGATCTCATTCATGTGCCAGACAGACAGGTTCTCTCACAAGCCCACCCAGTCTAAGTAATGACTTCCACTTTCAGACAACAAGTCGAACTCTTTAACTTGCTACTGTACATATCTTTCAAGCACAGTTATTGAGCTAAACCTGTTCTTGTTACTTCTACGTGGCTTTGAGAAAGGAGGCAAGGGAGATGAAAACAGCTTTTGTAGAAATAAATAAACCTCCCCATATTTGCATACACCCATATAGGTAGGTAGGTGAAAAGTACTTTTAAATTAACAGGATTGTTATTGTTCATCGCATAAAGAAAAACTGTGGGTTAGTGAGGAGCAGGAAGGAAGGAGTGAGACGGTGACTGCATTTAAAATTCTCCTGCTTGGAGCAATTCCTGTCTCTGGGTGTCTCCCACGCCTGTGTCCTCTGAGCCTGGAGCAGCTCTCTTCTGATCTGTTAACTTGCCAGAGTAATTTTCACTCCGCTTACATAATGGTTTATGGTTACACAAATCTTCTCTGTCCAAAATGCGTTAGATTAAAAAATGTCTGACTCTCTTTGGTGGATGGTATATTCTGAACTCATTCAGGCAGGAGGGATGACATTTTCAGTTTGAATACTGGTTTAGTACCAAAGATCTTCCATCTTGAGCACAACCCGTAAAATCCATGATCTTATTGTGGGCTGAAATACCATGCATTTGAGTGGGAATATGTCCTCTAGTAAGAAAAGAAAGTAAATCTTGTTTTGGTGTTAATTAGAATTAAAATGGTAAATAGCTCCTTGTCCCACTTTGATAACTCTGTTTTGAAAATGCAGCCTCTGACCCATGACTGGTGCACACAGATTTTTTCTTTCTTTAGAGAAGACTATTTTTAATGTTTTAGAAATCTATCACAACATTGGACTTGTTTTGAGCTCTGTGGTGCTGGTGTTCCTCTTCTGTTTGAATGAAATCAGAAGAAAGGTCTTGGGTTCTTTGTTACAAATTGAGTTTGAAACTGAAGGACAAAATTATATATTAGGTCTTTGATCTTATACATGTGTCTTGCAACCACCTCTTCCCTTTATTTCATTATTTGTTTTAATGTCATGCTTTTTTTTCTTGGAAAGTTTCTGAGCCAATTTCGTGCCTTTCCCAGTGATGGGTATTTACTTCCCAATTAGTCCCACTGAGCCAGCAGGACTATTTGCCTGAGAGCCCTCATCACCATGAAAAAACCCCAACCACCCAACGCAAAACAATGAGATCACAGTCTGGCCCTTTGCAATTAGCTCAACACTGTCAGGGTTTCACTTTCCTGCTTAAATCCTGTAATGAGCAGCTATCAGAAAAGGAGGTAAATAAAGCTGTCATGCATATTGACAGTAATACAATATCACTGCTCATTTTTTCCCCCCAAAGTTAGAATGGCAGAATTAGTGTGGCATATGATGTTCTCCCCTCTCCAGCAAAACACATACCAGCTGCAGTCTTTTAAAGTCTGCTATCATTTTGTTAGCACAACGACTGCCTACGTGAGCAAAAAAACATGGAAACTGCATCCTACCACAGTTGACAAGATTTTTTATTTTCATGATTACTTCTCTGCCTTTTTTTATTTTGCCTGCAGGCAAAGGTTGGCATACATGTCAAGAGAACATTCTCCAGCTGGGGCCTGCAGTATAGAGAATTGTATACTCCAGAGGGCTCATGGGACCTTAGGCAGATTATTATGGTAATATTGGAGACTGCTGTCCTTTCCCTCCCACAGCTGGGCCGCCTCTCTCATTGTAAGTATTGAAGCAATATGTTTTGCAAATTATACATTGGGAACAACAGGGACCTGGGAAAGTGAAGGAGAAAGAGAAACATGGCAAAATGTTGCCTTTAATATGATATTTTTCTTGTTCATCAAGCAAAAATAAATTAGAGCTTTAATTTTTTTTAATTAAATGAGGCACATATATTGGGAAAAACCAGCTATAATAGTAAAAAGTTAATACTGATTTTATTGAGTGAGAGTTTTAAGAAAATATTGTTTATTATAGGGAAATTTCACATAGTAACCTGATGCAAGAGAACTGGAGTAAGATTACATAATAGCTTTTATTACAGATTTCAGAAATCCTTTTGAGTCCAATGAAGCTGGATTAACAAAAACTGCACAAAAAAAATATCATTTTAATTAGTGCTAATGTGATCTCGTCATGGTCCAGCTGTTTCACACAGGATGAAAATCTGTGTTGCTTTATTAGCAATTCACCCTCCAAAATAATGTCACTTCTGATTTTTAACATTTCTTATTGATGTATATTTTAATAAAATAGCGAAATGATTTGGTGACTACTGTCATAAGGAAACTGCGGGTTTTTGACTTGCTTGTTTTTAAATAAAAAAGATTTTAAAACATTACTGGTAGATAAAGAAATATTTAAATTTTTGACCTTTTTTCGAAACATTACTATAAAAATCAGATTAAAGTTTTCATGGTTGCATTTTAAAGGTGAATTTGTATTTATAAAACCAATAAGGGAAGTAAATATTGCTAACTTGGTAACAAGTTGAAATAATGTCTTACTTGGGCCAGATGCTTTTGCTTAAGGACTTGGTTTTGTCTCTTTTTTAAGTAAGTATGGGCTTCAAATCACAGTCTTTAACCAATATTCCACTATTCTTTTAGCCAATAGTAACTTTAAATTTAGATCTCTGTTCATTTTTGACAAGACTGTTTCACAACTCGATTCCATTTGGAGCTAACTTCAATTTTAAGGTAAATTATTTTCAAGTTACTGAAACTTACTGCTTCATTTATATATGAAGCTGTAGTATATTGCCTTGTACACCTGCCTGAATTCTACATTAAAAATAATCAAATGTAGAAAACCTCAGTACTCACAGCTCAATTTTCTTCTCCATTATTTTTATATGCTTTAATACAGTGGAGACCCCTTGCATATACCATTGTAGAGGAAGTAATTTATATTTTAATAACTTTATTCCTTTTCCCTATGTTACTTAAAATATTTCTTTATGCATTATTGGTGATAATATATTTATCAGCTCTCTAATTTACCTTAGACTTTGCTAATGTATACCAGGATTATGACCAGTTCTTGTCTTTTTTTCTTAAACATTGTACAATTTCTTTTCTTATTCTTAAATAGTGGTTTTGTATTAAACACTTTGTACATGGAAACAGTCTGCAGTCTGGTGGCAACTGTTGTAAGTTAAAGTGACATGACTGACACACCATCTGTGTCAGTGGTGGATTTTTAACTATAATTCTCAATTATTGTTATTATAATAGAAGAGGTTACTAAAGAAAACAACACAAGGTTCGTATTGCACTGTATTGGTGCACTGTGTTGCACTGTATTGGTTGCTTGCCTTGTGGAGTCTTAAAAAGTCCCTGATGATACCATGACAGCATTTCCCTTTCTCTCCTCTGTAGTCTAAAATGGCATTAGCAAAGCCGCCGTTTGCAAGGGGGGAAGACAATTAGTTGGTTCCGTGTGTCTCTGGGAACCAGACAGTTGGTACTCCTGAGCTTATGCAAAGACTTGTATTTCACAACATTTGATGCAAGGTTGTATGCAGCAGAATGAGGTGAAAAGGCAATTCTAAGGGTAAAGGATGTTGTTTTGTGGGATCAAAAGAGAGAGAGAACCCAGTGCTTGGAGGAATTTTCTCTGTGGTTCTTTTGAATGTCAGAGGACTCCCAAACCTGAGCTACCTTTCACATTTCCTTCTTCTTCCTACCCTGCATTCCTCCTTCCAGGTAGCACATAGTGACTCCCACTTTTCTGGATTATGGTAACTCAGTGTTTGAGGTATATTGCTTCTGAAAATTGCACCCTTCTCTTTTTTCCTCATTATCTTTGTGTTGGGTACTTTTGCCCAATATACTTGAGGTTTCTCAGCTGTTTTCAACAGCTGTTCTGGCTTTCGGCATTGTTAATGACAGACTGCGTTTTGCAAACCAGTGTGAACAGTTCCTTACACCTTCCTAACGCAGAATTTTTCTGCATTTGTCGCGTGTGACTAAAGTGTGACATTTAAAAAGACAATCCAACCTATCTGGCTTATTCCTATCTTGTCTATGATGAAAAATCCCAGTGAAATGGAGAATTGAGGAAATTCTGCTTTTCTCCATTGGAGCTACTATCTAAGGCTAAACCTCCGCTGCCTGTGCACATTCATTGGACAGGATACAAGGGACTTTGATATTGTCAAGGGTTGCTCTAAAAAGGCAAAATGGAAATAATTACTTTAAGGATAATAAACTGTGTTGGGGAGTGAAGGAAATTCTGCATATTTCAGCAGATCCCATGATTTAAACATATTGAGAAATTAATTGGTGTGTAACTCTTTCTTTTGTCAAAGTGTCAAGACTTAACCAATATAAAATGAGAAATCCCTCTACATAATACCAAAGTTCTGATTTGTATTTTCATCCAGGCTTTAAGTGGTGAAACCCTGACTCTCTTCAGGTGAACAGGATTTTTCTTTAATGAATTTGTCCCAAAGACAAGACTTGGTGAATCCTCTGGAGAAGTTCACTGGGCAGTGATGGATACACATGCTTTTCTGCTAGTGATGTCCAGTACATGTTCAGTATTTGTTGCAACTACCTTCTCCCTTGGCTTGTCTTTATTGGCCCTGGCCAGCATGATATGATAGGGAAGACTCATCATAATACGCTGTAGCTTGCCCATATAGTGAAGGGTGGGTGTTACAACAGATGTGTCAGACATTGTCCTAAAAATATGTGACATAAATGTCAAGAAGTTTCTTTGTTGCTGTCACATGTTTGTGTTCCAGTCTTCTTGCACACATGAACACAGATAAGTCTTCCTTTCAGTAGTTTTTCTTTACAATAGAAGGGTGGTTTAGCCTCTGTTTCTCTCTTGTCTTCTATGACTTTAAATAACATTTGTATTGGTTTTGTACTGTACTTGTTTCCTTATATTCTCCAGGTTTTGGTGGGGAATACATGCATTTTTTTGCTGTGATATTTTTATTCTTATACAGCTGAAGAGCCCCAGATCAACTCTGTGTCTCCAGGCTTGTCATCTCTTATGAAATTAGAGTTATCTAACTTATTAGCATGTGAGAAGCTGGAGGTACACAAAAGCTTTGACTGCAGATGTTGAGATGTCATCATGATCAAAATGTGAAGTGTCACTGTCTCTAACTCTGGTGAGCCCTTATGTATTGCATTCATCAGTTCATTAAGAACACACAGGAGCCAATGTATAATGGACAGTTAGGGCGGAACTGTTTGTTCTGAAACAGGATTATCTTTCCTGTCCACGTCAGCTTTGTGATAAATTTATTTTTATTTCCATTTCCAAATTCTCTTCTACTCAAGAAAACCCAATGGAGTACTTGAAAGCCCCTCTCCCACAGACTGTTTTTATTAGGAGGTGTCCCAGTTTGGACAAATTTGGAGGAAAGTTTAAACGCACAGAAAAGATTGGTGGGCATAGAATAATGTAGGGGATACACATCATAAAGTCACCCCAAGACATGAGGTTAGTAATCTTTTACAGTAAGAAACTCCTTCCATTGTCATGTTCACTTTTCCTCTGAAATCTGCTACTTTAGTTCTCAAGTTTTGTGAAGGTCATTCTAAGAAAACTTTCGTCAATTTCTTTTGATAACAGTCACAGCCTTACAAATTTAGAATAATGATATTTGATTGGAGTTGCTCTTTCTTGTATTTGAAGGCAAGTTATTGGGATAATCCAAAGTGTGTTATGTGGTTAAATTTCTTCGCAGAATTTCTTGCATATTTAGGGATATTGTGATGAAATTTCCAGCTATTTTTACATGCATTTTTTTTTCAGACAGAAAGAGTAGGTAGGGTTCATTTCATCAGATTTTAGTGGGGGGAAAAACAACATAAAAATCTTATTTGGAGTTTTAAGAAATCTTAATTTAGAAAAAGAGAAAACTAAAAAGCAACTTGAACACTTTTAATGGATGTTGCTTCTGGTAGAATGTGGCTTCAATTTTATTGACTTCCAGTTCCCATTAAAAAGGTTGAGGTTTCTGTTTCTTTGTGCTGGTTACTTCATTAATTATATTTAAAATGTAGGTGTGAAAGCTGTTGTTACCCTTTTATATTTTGAAAGTGGGTACTAGTAGCCTATCTTCTTCATCCAATAGTCTATAATAAGGATTTCATCAACAAATCAGAAGACCTACTAAATTAAACATGAAAATGCTGCTGTAGGTAGTTTGCTTAAAATTTTTTTGTGTATGGATTGGAGCCTCCACTGGAATACATATGAGGGGTTTTCAGTATGGTAAAAGGTCTGGAAACTGCTGCTGTAGAAAACCACATTCTCTAGATATTAATCTTTAAACTAAAGACAGGCCCATCTGTGTGCACCACTAAATTGGAATTGGGAGATATAACTCAAGGGTAGGCCTCATGATGCTCCTCCAAAGTGTACATTTCACTTGTTTCCACATTGTGAAAACAACATTTTGAACATTAAAGGAAAAAAAGTGCTTTCTTCTGTTGAAAGTCAAGAACTTCACAGATACTAAATAAAATAGAAGCTGAAATACTGAGTTTGAAGAGCTTAATAGCTTTCACATGCCAACTGTAGTATTTTAAAAATTATTTAGGATAAAATACATGATAATTCTAATACATTTGTCTGTATGAAAATACTCAAAGTTACATTTGTAGATAAATAGTCACTTACTATAGTGAGTCATTTTATTTACAGTAAGTGAATAGTCACTTACTAGAAATCTTGCATTCCTGGGCAAGGGAAATATAATTTTCCAAGGACAGTTCATCTCAGTCACCTTTGACATCTACTTTAGTAAGGAATGAATATCCTTTGAAGGTGCTTGTATTTCTCCACTGATAACAGACCAGAGCCTGGAAAAGCATCTTAGACTAAATTATGTTTTAGGTGAGATTAATTCTAGTCTGTTGCTATGGGCTCAAGTTGGTCATCCATACCTAGGTGCCTTCGGTCATTGTAAGTGCCCTTAAGTATCTCAAACGTGTACATGGGGCTGGCAGATAGGACACAGGAGTTATGGGAGGCTGGTGACTCTCGGTAGTAGTAGCAGAAGTGAAGGTATATTGCCCTGGGGCATCTCAAATGTCTTCAGGTGCTTATGGAGGGTAACTGAATCAAAGTAAAAGGATCATCTCAATATTAGTAATGTAAACTGATGACTGGCTGTTCTCTGAAGTCCTGAACAAACAGAGGTACTTTCTGAAATTCTGAGAGTGCCGGTAGTGTTGCTCACTGGTTCTTCAAGTTACTCTTTCCTGGCATGCAATAAACCAGATTACATATTTAGGGCCCCTATAAGTAATTCTAAATGTGATAGTAAGTACTACCCCATATTCCCTGTCATCCCGAGATTGCGCCAGCAGCAATGACTCCAATGTCTGCACGCAATCTTATGGGCAATGTCTGTTACCTGACAATTGGCAATCTAACCAACACAATGGTAACAACACTACAACACCTCTGTAAGGCTGTGGAGCGTGTTTGGGTAAGCACCTGTTTAGAACCCAAAATCTATCCGAGAACAGATCTTGCTAAAGACTCTAACGTGGTCTTTAACATAATTTTACTGATGCTGGATCTGAGTTAACGATGCTTCGTAAGCAGTGCTGACCATTAACTTGTTCTGGAAAAATCTGAAACTGTTTCATATCAGTCTATTTCCTAATAGCCAAAGAAAGTGAATTCTTGTTTCCTGCTTCTGAGTCTTGGAGGTCTTGGAGGCAAGCTGGAAAGCAACTTTCACAGTGCATCTGCCAGCAATATTCTGGAAATCACAAACAGAGACATAAGATCTTTATCATGGATAATGAGGGAATCTTCATGCTGTATGGAGTCAAGTTCCTTCTACTGCTAACTAGCAGATTGTTTTGCAAGACCTTATGTTTGGTAAGTGTCAGAAATAGTGGACCTATTCAGCTTTGCTCGCCTATCATTTCTGTGAGGGTGTATTTAAACATCTCTGTTTAAATTTGCAGCTTTAATGTACATTCATGTTGCATTTCATTATGGATGCAGCAATGACTGAGGAAACAGAAAGGAAACTGTGAAGAGGCCACGTATCTTGGTGGCAGCCTAGGAATTAAGATGACAGCATTAATTATTTACGCTGTAAAATATCTTCATTGGCAGGTGGTGGTGTGAGGAAAGGGGGGAGATCAAAAAACACATCTACTTATATTCTTATGGTGAAAAAGCAGAAGAAATAAGAAGCAAGCAGTTAGCCATTGCATGTATTTGAAATCTAGGAATGGAGTTGCGAATTGGTTACTGTAGTTTGCTTGTCCCATGCGTGAGAAAATACCGTGATCCTAAATATAAAATGATTGTGTTTGAGGACAATGTTTAAGACAAAATACAAAGGCCTAATAAGGACCTCCAGGGAACAGCTTAGTATTTAATAGATAGAAAAGACAGGACATCACTGGAGGTGGCTGGACTTCCACAGATTGCCTTCGTCCTTTGAACACAGACTGCCATAATCTTTCAAGCAAGATGGAACAATGCCATGAAGATGGATGCTTCAAAGTGTCCTGTGAAATAATGGTGAAAATACATACGTGTAATACACTCCATCTGTTATTACAGCTTTTGTTTCTTTGTTTGGAAGGGAGCCTCTGTTTTGTGTGACTTAAAAATAAGACAGTGAGAAGATATTTTTAAGACATTTAAATACATCCTTGGTAGATAAATAGATAGAAAATATCATATAGATAGAGACAATAAAAATGTAGGCTGTCAATGCTGATGCAAACATTGCATTTCAGGGGAAGAATTATAATGTTATAAGTTGTTTGGGAATAACATCTAATTTAAGGAATAACCATGAGGAATAGAAATACTTTAGAATACTATTATTTGCTCTTTGTGTCACAATAGTGTCTAGTGGTTCCAACTGGAAGACAGCATGCCATTCCAGATGTTAAATAATACAGACAAAAGATAATCTCTTCCCAGAAAACTTAGATTTCAAGCAGACAGGCTAGAAATTGGTGGGAAGACAGGCTGCAGCTTGTCTGGGGTTACACAGCAGCAATTCCTTCATTGTTGGTCTAGTCAAGTATTCATAAAATTGCATTGCCAACAAGTTGAACATATCTGAGTTGTCCTAGTCTCAGCATTGTGTGAAATGACCTCTAAACAGCTTTTGTCCTGAAAAAGTGATATTCTCTTCCTTAATGATAGAGGAGCTGACTGTTGAATTATCTAGTAGTTATTTTCATGGAGTCATAGAACAGCTTGGGTTGAAAAGGACATTTAAGGACCATCTAGTGCAAACTCCCTGTCACTCTCATCCTTGTCCCCTGGCAGGGATGTTTTTCACTAGATCAGGTTGCTCAAAGCCCCATCCAACCTGACCTTGAACACTTCCAATAATAGGCCATGTACAACTTTTCTCGACAGTCTGTTCCAGAGTCTCGCCACCATCATCCTAAAATATTTCTTCTACCTTCTTTCAGTTTAAAATTGTTGTTTGTCCTGTTACAACAGACCTTGGTAAAAACTCTTTCTCTATCTTTTATAAGCCCCTTTAAGTTTTGAAAGGCCTTAATAAGGTCTTTCTGGAGCCTTCTCTTTTCCAGGTGAACAACTCCAACTACCTCAGACTGTCTTCATAGGAGAGGTGCTCCAGTCCTTTGATCATTTTTGTGGCCCTGGGCCTCTTTCAGACCTGCTCAAATAGATCCATGTCTTTCTTGTGCTGGAAACCCTGAGTCTGAATGCAGCCCTCCCGGTGACGTCTCACAAGAGTGGAGATGAGGGGCAGAATCACCTCCCTTGACTCACTGGCTACACTGCTTTTGATGCATCCCAGGATCCAGTTGCCTTTCTGGGCTGCAAGTGCACGTTGCTGGCTCATGTCAAAATTCTGCCTCTTCAGAGGGTGATCCATAGCACTCTAAGCCAGGTCTTTGTGTTGGGTGTCCACAGCACTGGTAGCAGTGTTTTTTCTAAGAATACACCAGAAGTTGCCTTCAGTGTCAGACAGAGCCAGTTCCAGCTGGCTCCAAGGGACACCTGTTGCTGGCCAAAGCTGAGCTGATCAATTGATGGTGCCTCTGTGATAACATATTTAAGAAAGGGTAAAAAAAAGTTGCAGAACAGCAACTGTGAGAGAGGAGTGAGAAAATGTGAAACAACTCTGCAGACACCAAGGTCATTGAAGCATTAGGGGAAGGAGGTGCTCCACAGTGGGGCAGATATCTGCTGCAGTCCACAGAGAGGGCAATGGTGGACCAGATACCAATCTGCAGCATATGAAGACCCTGGGCCAAAGCAATCTCTTGGCAGGAACCGCACCTCATGGAGAGGATCTCAGGCAGGAGCAGGTTTTCTGGCAGGACCTGTGCCCTGTTGGGGGGACTCACAGTGGAGCAGCATGTTCTTGAAGTGCTGTACCTCATGGAAAGCACTCATGCTGGAGCAGTCCTTAAAGTACTGTAGTGTGAAGGAAGGGCCCAAGCTGGAGCAGAGGAACAGAGTGAGGAAGGGGCAGAAAAGAGAAGCTGTTGTGGACTGAGCACAACCCCCCTTCCCCATCACCCTGTACTACTTGGAGTGGGTGGATTGGAGGCATTGCGAATGAGGGAGAAAACTTAAGCCTGGAAGAAGGAGAAGGAGCAGGGTGGATTTTTTTTTTTTTTTTAATCATCCAACTCAATTTTTACTCTAATTTTCCCTAATTGACTCTGTAATGCCCATTACAGTGATTTGTAAGTGATTTCCTTGTCTTTATCTCAATCCATGAAGTTCTCATCCTATTTTCTCACCCATTCTGTTGAGGATGGGTATGAAAAGAGCCTGGGTGGATGTTTCCCAGCTGACCAAGGTAAATTTACTACAGTATTGAAGACACCAGTGCAGTTAGAACAGGAAATCAAATCCCCTTTTTATGATGTCCATAACTCTATCCTCTAGAGTACTCAGGTGGTATGTAAAATCCAGTTTTATAAGGTGGTTCTAGTTTATTAATGAGCTCACCTGAGACAGGAAAAGTAGCTACATTAATTTCTTTAAAAAATAGTTTGAAAATTCTTCCCTTTTGTGCATAATTGGAAATATATTTGCTCATGCACACATATACATGAATTTAACCCATGTCCTTATCAACGTCATCTATGAATGTGCATCCTCATCTGCAGACACACCTACAAAGAAGTTTTCCCAGTTCACATAGGAGTTAACAGTCATGCAGAGTTAACCAGAAGAAGTGAAGCATTTTCTTGTTTAGAGGAAATCTCAGCTCACAAGGATTCTGGACATTGTTTGCTCAGGCTTGAATTATATTGGCCTCTTGTCCATTTGAATAGGCTTCCATTCCATAGAAACTACTGCTGGTACGTCAAACTGTGCAGTTCACAGATCCTGTAACAACCTATAAATGCCTTGTTTTCTAAGAAGTAGCCTTACTTAATTTCTTTTTTTTTTGCAGTTGTACTCTTTGTGCACAATTACCTATATAGAGAACATTTCAAAATAATTTGTCCATAGCATAAGCCAGTTTCTAACCGACAAAGTAATAAATAACTTTTCCATTTTATCATCCCTGTAAAAAATGGTATCATATTGTCTCATTTTGCAGATGAGAATTAGTAGACCATTACTCACAGTCATTCTTATAGTCACATGCTGCCTATCTTTAGAGATGAGTGAACTCTAAGGAGGAAAGTTGTATGTCTTATTCACTCCCCTGGGAACTGGAAGGCCACTTTTTTTCCTTTCTGTGGCAGGGGATCCTCCAATAGTTCCAGTTGTGCTTCTCTTCTATTCCAGTGATGTTGCGTGGATTGAGGTGCTTGTACTCTTAGTTTTATCAGGTTAAAACCATCTTCACCAGTAGACTGAACAGGCCCAAATTACAGGCTACAACTCTGGCATACACTGAGCCCTGCGATTAGTCATCGATTGATACATGTAGTTTTGAAGCTGTGCAAACTAGCCCTCAACTATCTAGCCCTCTGCCAGATGATGACTGAGTGTTGTTCAGCAGACAGACTTAGACAAGAATGGTTCCTAGTAGGTGTTTTGGAAGGAAGAAAAGGTTGAGTTTTAGAATACAGGTACCCATTCTGCTCTACCATTTCAATCATGGCCTTGATTTTCTAGTGTAAGTATAACCTTAGACAATTCTACTCTTCAGTGCTAGACTGAGGTTATGAGTGATATATTCCAACCCTTCTGATACCATGCCTCAAAAGGGAAAGATGGACAACATTGTATCAGTCTTCTTCTTGGAAATGATGCAATCCAATCGTATCAAGAGATTGGCTGTCCATCTAATATATTTTGGATGAAGGGTGCTAAGAAAATTTTGTCAAAGAAAAGGGCTGTAGCATAAAACCAAGGAAGTAGAAGAGACTGCAAAACACTGACCACATAGTGGTCAGTGAATTCAATAATTTTACAAGCCTGAGTTGCCCTACCATCCCAGTCAGGGTGCAAAGGAAATTCGTCATTCAACAAGTGTTTGAGATTATTGCTATTTTGTATAAAGAGGATTGAATTACCTACCTTAGGAGATTTTTTGCAACAGTTGGAAGGTATCTATCTACATCCTGACTGAATCACATGCTAGGAATCAGCCCAAGCCTTATGAAAATGCTAGATACCCTTAAAGGGTAGGATTATATTTTCAAACAAAGGTGCATCTCTTCTGTCTTCTGTGCACAATCTGAATATTTTAGAGTTTTCTATCACAAAATGATTTTTTTTTTCCTCAAGGAGATGACAATAAGAGGTGAGACCTTTTTTTTTTAGCCTCCTATTCCTAATGAAATATATGTCATAGAATGTTAACAGACTGCCATTGCAATATTTTTTAGACCTGCCATTCATATTAACAACAGGACAATTTAGTACTGGGAATAAGAAAGTCACATCTGCAAAAAACATGTATGTCTATGTCAATAAGCTATGGAAAATTAATTTTAAATCCCTTAACTATGCCAATTTTCAGTAGAAAGGAGGTGTGGAAGAGCAAGCTGCTGAACAATTTTGTGTTTTGTGTGTCAGATGCCTGTCTAAATAACAAGACAGAATCAGACTGTATTTCAGAAATCATGAAGATAAATGAAAAAAAATGAGTGTTGAAGTGTAGCAGAAAGACTTGAATTAGAGTAGGAGAAATTAAAGAGGATAGAACTTCTTGCACAAATACGTTGAAACGAGGGGAAAAGGAAGAAAAAATAATCACAAGATTCGTAAGGTAAGTAGAGTAGAAGCAAGAAAGTGGACAAGAGCAATTTTCTTAATGATAAAAACCAAATCAGCAAATAATTATGTTAATTGATTTGGGAGATGACTAATGTCGTGGAATCATAGAATGGTGTGGGTTGAAGGGAAGGGGCCTTAAAGATCATCTAATTCTAAATTCTTGGCATGGGCAGGGACACTTTCCACTGGAGAAGAGACAGAATTGTTTTAGATTGGAGAGCAGAAGAGAAAGAGGCAAGTAATGAGAGCAAGGAATGCGAAGTAAAAGAATTTAGAGGGATAGCCCTCAAGAAGGAAAAAGAGTGGTACATTAAGGAGATGTAATTTAAGTGACACAGACCTGCTGAACTTGTGAAAGGGTCAAGATCCTTAAGTCAGAAATTATCCTAGGAAAAGTAATTCTCTGCTTTCTGCAATCTGTGTATGAAGTGTGAAGCTGTCTAAGAAATCTAATCCTAGGGTATTTTCTTCAGTCATTATGGATGATGTAGCTGCTGCACCACTGGTACAGTTACCAGTTTCTATTCTGCAGAGCATTGCTAATCATTCCGTGCTCTCAGTTGGCAGACTGAACGAACCAGCTGCCAAAGAGACATCTTTTCATTCCCTGTGCTTCCTGAGCAATGGTAGAGAGGGGAGTTTCTCCAGTGCAGGAGCTATTTAACCCAAGCACTCTCAGTTCTGCTAAACTTTGGATAAAACAAATTGAGAGCTAGGAATTGGAAGCTGAGGTTATTAAATATGCTGGCAGTTGTGTTAACAGCCATTTCCTCAGCTGGTTTTTAAACATTTTTAAAGGAAGGCATAAAAAAGAGCTTGTTTTTACTGCCATCAGGTGTGCAAGAATGCAAATATAGGCTGTTCTCACCTGCGGCCTAGCCAAGTCAATGGCAAGATTCCCTTTGCTCCCAGGGCAGCCTGGCCAAGGCCATTGACTTACCTGGTCTGCTTTGTCCATGCAGTATATAGCCTGCCTTCTCCTCAGGAAATCCTAAAGAAACAGGTGGGCAGAGCAGAATAATCCTAGTACCTATTGCATCCCATGCATTCTGTATAACTGAGAGATGTGTTTCCATTTTCATTCCCACGCTCTGGTAGTCCATAGGTGACTTGAGTTTTAATGGCAAAAATGAAAATAGTGGGAAGGATGACCACACATTTGTGAAATTAGTTTGTTCCAACGGTGCTGAACTTTTTCTGGTGACACTGACAGAGTAATATCTGAGAAAGAAAACGATTCAGGTATAGCTTCATAAAAGAGTGTGAAACATCATACCAAGCCCAGGACTGGTAACTAAGTGCACTTCTTCTGGTGTAAAACATCCAACTTTGAGAAGTGTCTTGTGTTCCCAAGCTTCCAAAAGATCAGGGTGATGGCATCCCTTAAATTTGATGCTATGTTTGCATGTATTTCATGGTATTAACTGTGTCAGCAATACTAAGGTTGCTGAATCTTCCCTAAATAACGTAAGAGAGCAGCAGTATTAATGTAGGTGAGGCATCTCTCTTGCTTGTTTCCAGTGACGTGCAATAAAAAAGCTTGATAAATTAGAAGCCTTTGTAAAAAATAAAAAATACTGACGCCTATTTATTTATTAAGAGATCTAAATATATTTGAACAGATTGTTTTTGTCAGAAGAACATTTGACAAAGCACACACACCTCCTAAGCAATTCCATTCTGGGTAGATGATGGAGAAAAAATAATTGTTTCTATAAACTAAATAAATCTGTTCTTGTGCCAAAGCTACAGAAGACAAATCTTTATTCAAATACGTAGTGAAGTAATAAACCTGTTTAAGAGATAAATTTAATGGGGTTTTCGTGACTATATATTTTCAATAATTGTTTATATTTTTATTTTAGTAGCAGTTTTACAAAAAGAAGTTTGTACCTTAAAAACATCTTGTTAATTCCAGCAATGGTGTAAAGAATTACAGTACCGTTCCTTGTGGAACTGTCCTTCATATTTGTTTTTGTTTCAGAATCAAGAACAAAACAGCATGCAATTATGCAGCAAGGACCATAAGCAGCAAAAGAGAGGGAAGAGCTATATAACTTGATCCAGGCATAAATTTCCAGAAGTAATGGTAAAAGTCATACCATTTGCTGGCATTTGGAAAAAGAGAACCATGGCTATCCTATTATGTTATCTTTGTACTGCATTGAACATAATAACAGCTTGATTAATAGCTGGCTCTTGTAGGTACAGTCACTGCAATTAAGCATGAAACATCTTATTATTAACTTTCAAAAATAATTAGCCACCTTAGTCCCAGTTTGAAAAAATTACTTTAGTGGTTAGGCAGTAAAACATTAATTCTGTAACTTGTGCTCTCTGAACCACCACACACTCAGTGTGTGAAAAATGATCACAGTCTGTTAATTCTGGGTGTTCAGAGTCCTATCTGGTCAGATGTTTTATGGTGCCTAAAGTAGATTGCTCTGGACTGACAACTGCATTCCTTTAGGAGTCTTGCTGGACATTTAGGGTAGAAGTATCATTCTTTGCTCCCTCTGCAGACAGTAGGAAAGGGTAGGAACCAACAGCAGCCAGGCTTTTGGATAACAAAGGGTGTACATAGTCATTTGAAGATAAATATTAGTATGTTCTTCCTGGATCTGATACAAAACTGAAATGTGCTAATCAAAACCATCTGTCAGCAGATGACCTCTCTTCTTCTATAGGAAGAACATATCAAATCATGTGAACTTACGGATTTTTATCTCATCACCAAACCTGGCACTAAATGTCATATATATTGGTGTATTTGAACATTGTCAGTATTTGAGTTTTGTAGCTTGAATTATGGTGAGGTAGTGGAGTGATGTCAAACCTCTTCAAGCAGCTACAGTTATATAGCAGTTTTTATGACAGTATAGTGTATGCTACAGTAAAAAAACCCCAATACCCTGTAGTAAAAAGGGTCTCCCAACAGGTATAACTTCTGTTTCACCAGCTTAGTGAAAGAAAAGAAACCAAACTTCTTTTCCTTTTTTTTTTAAAAAATATTGTTTTATACATAAAAAAATCTAAAAATGTGTAAACTTACATTTTACACCTCTGTATCTGAGCAATAACTATGAGAATAAAATAAAAGTGCTGCCATGGAGCAGTTTAATTAGCCAAATGTATGTGTCTATTTCAGGATGGGATGAACATGGAATAACAATGTCTATTTCTCTCTGTTGACCAAACAAGCACTTCAGCAAGTGCATTTGCTGTCAGATGCCTGTATTGTACCTGAAGAGTATCATGTCAGTTATGTAAAAATTGGATAAACATTGTCTAGGCTGTCCATAACGAGGAGAGACTGTCATCTCCAAACGCAGTGCTCATCTTCCTCATGTCAAAGAAAAGCAGAGAGAATAAAAAAAAGAGAAAATGAGAGAAAAAGACAAAGTGAGGAAGAGAGAGACAGAGGAAGGAAGGAAGGAAGGAAGGAAGGAAGGAAGGAAGGAAGGAAGGAAGGAAGGCAGGCTGCCTTGAGTTTGGTCAAACTTGTTTCCCTTCTAATAAATCTATGCTGATTAATCCAAATCATCCTTCTGTCCTTCATGTTTTTGGAAGTTTCCAGATAGATCCATTCCATCATTTTTCACAGGAAGGATTTGAGTCTTATCAGCCTGCTGTTCTCTAGATCCTCCTACCTGAGGTTAGAAGAAACATGGCCTTTCTCTTAGTTGTCAAGAATGTCCTGTGACTTCCATGACCTTTCAAAGAGGTTGATCAGCTCCTTCAGCACTCATGGGTGTATCCCATCAAATCTGATGGAGTTGTGTGTCCAGCTTGTTTAAATGGTCTCTAATCTGATCCTCCTCCAGCAATGGTAACTCTTTCTTACTCCAGACTTTCCTACAGGCCTCATGGACCTGGGATTGCTAAAGGCAAGTAAAGAGTGAAGAAAAGAAGGTATTGTGTATCTCACCCTTTTCCACATCAGGTCTTCTGCCCCAGTCAGCAGTGGGCCCTCATTTTTCCTGGTCTTACTTTTGTAACTAATATACCTGAAGAATCCCTTCTGGCTGCCTTTCATATCACTGCCAGATTCAGTTCCAGGTAGTCTTTTGCTTTTCTTGTTCCATTCACCCTTGCCACCCTGGCCTGCCATACCTAAAGAACTTTTATCCATCCATTGCAGCATTGCACCTATGTGTGCTATCCCACCATATCTATATTTCAATAAGATTGTTACTCTGCAACTGCACACATACCTCTTCTTCCTGTGGTTTGTTCCCTGTGCTATGCACAGTGTGTGTACATACTGCAGGAACACCCAATTGTACTGATTTCCCAGAAAAGACATGAGAACTTCTCCCATGATGCTGTCCTGTATTTAGGTACATGTGGTTGAGGTGGTCACCCTAAAACCCGGTTTTGATGACTGAGGTTTCTTCTGCCCACCCTTTGCTTGCCATGCCCCTCACTTGATTATTAGCTGTCATCTAGTCCCATCCTAGTTTAAAGATCTCACCAGGCTGGCCAGCATACCGGCAAAGATGCTTTTTCCCTGCTTGTTCAGGTGGATTCCCTCCCTTACTGGAGATCCTCAGACTGGGTTCCTTAGTTACTAGAGAAGGTCTTGTGGCATTAAAGCAGAATCCCCTGTTGTGAATACCAGTTGTGCAACAAATTCTTGATTAGTTGTTGCAATAGTCCAAGGTTCAGATGATCTTTAGAGGTCTCTCCTCCTGTCTGTAACTTCTTCCTGGAAGTTACAGACTCCTGTAGTTAGCCTCATGGGGCAGGAGCAGCAACCTGACACTTCTTGAAGGGTTCCCAGGAATCCTCGAATGATCCCAATAGGATTCCAGAAGATCTAGAAGATCTCAAAATAGAACCCAGAAGCTGCTGCCTTTCTTGGCAGTGCTCTTGGTCCTGAGTTCCAGGCCAGGTCCTTCATTTTGAGAAAAATTCAAAACTCTTTGTCAGATTAGTCTTACTTTTATAAAAGAAAAGGTTCATGTGAAATATTAAATTTTTTTCAATTTGTCAAAATAATTTCATATTTTCTCCTCATTTGTTAATGAATCAAAAAAATTCATTCTAACAGCATCAGAAATAAAAAAGAAAATCCAAACCCTGCAGTTGCCCATATGGCATTTTCTGGAAATGATGGGTTGGTGACTCCCTTTCTCCTGTCTCCCTTTCCTCCCTGTTGCTATTCTTTCCTCCCATTTTGTGCCTTGCCCGCTTCCTTTTTTCTCTTCTTCCTTTAATATATCTGAACTTTTTCTGTGAGTATTAGAACCAGTATTTATCTCAGAAATATGCAGTCTGAGGTTTTGGGTTTTTTAAAATTTTTGTCCTGGAGTGGAAATTATCAAAATAATTCTTCTCTGGCTAACATGGAAAGAGAGTTGAGACAATCATGCTAATATGCATGGGAAAAACAACAGCATTAGGAACTGAAATGAGCAGGGGTTCAGCAAACTCACCGTTCTCCAAATATTTAATGCAGGAAGCTTCCTCAAAGTCAGTCGGTGCTCCATAGCCAAGGAAGCAAAAGACTGTTCCTTGAAATTACAAATGTAGTTGACTAATGCCATTGATTTTTGATTTAAACTGATTCAGTAACTTGTGAGAAAAATGAATTGCTTCCTTGGTGTTACTTTCATGCATAAAGCTGTAGATAGCACGATATCTGAGTAATAGGCACCAGAAACAGATATCACTGATGGCATAATTATGCATTTACTGTAGTTTCAGATTTATCAGCCCATAAAGTACATGGATTACTGCATGTTCCACAGTGTTAATGCAGTTAGGGCAATTTGATTTCATCTAAACATATTAAAATCAATGCTCAGTGTTTGGTTTAATTTCAAGCATAAATACTAGCCAGGGTTCTCAAGAAGTGGAAAGCAGTTTCTTAGTGAAGTGCATATTTCATAGCATGTGTCACTTATCCATTATTTGGCTGCAAAGAGATGTATCAATTGAGAAAGCTGGTAACGAACCACAAGTCACTCAATGAAGCATCAAATAATGGTAAATGAGAATTTTTTGCTGTCAATTCAAATTCAATCAAAAGCAGTGCCCTTTATGATTTTGTACAAAGTTATGAAACAGCATTTGGAATTTGTTCTCTTTCCTATGACCTTTTGTGTTATTTTTTTCTTTTAAAATGTAAATTACTGTAAGTGCAGCTTCCAGTTTCAGGAGTATTTAACTGAATACTACTATTCTAGCTACATCAGAAGTTTGGTGGTTTTTTTATACAAATGCTTAATATCTTCCATGATTATGGCTTTTAGAGCAAGTTCTATCTGTTGCAAATCTTTCCTGTTCTGATTTCTGTTACTTCCACAACAACTACATTTGTCTCTCCCTGGTGTTTCTAATTACCCTTCTGGTAATCTCCATGCCTTTCTTCTATTTTTATCATTTTCAGCTCTTATGTGCTGTTGACCAATCTTGCCTTCTGTTTTTTGTGTCACTATCAATGCACATACTTACCCATCTGCTCCTTGAAACAGTTGCAATGGCATATATTCTTGCCTGCTTAAATATTTTGCCTGTGCATAAAAAGCATTATATAAATTCCTCATCTGCGACATCCTTCTGACTCAGGTATATGTGACTTACATGCATCTTTTTTACATTATTTCACGTCTATGTATAATGAGTATGAGTGGATTGCCGCTGTATGTAATGTGAAGAAGCAAAATGCATGATGTTCCTACTGTTACTAGAACCAGAGGTAGCTCTAATCTCTAAAAGGAGATGAAACTTGGAGAAGAAACAAATAGTGGAGATTAGAATGCAGATGTTTGGGATTAGGTCACATATTTATGATATTTAACCCTTTATAAAATAATTGTTGTATAAAGAGGATCTTCAAAACATTTTAATTTCTAGAAGCCTGTGGTGAGTATGGTTGATGTGACTTGGAAATAATTGATCATTTTTGGTATAAAAAATACTTTAAGCAAATGACATTTGAGTAGGTCAGAGCAGGTAGAACAGAACTACTGTATATAGCAGTTTAATGTCTTACATTGTAATCGTTGGTTTAGCATTCGTTAAGATGTCTGTTTAGGGAGAGAAAAAATGTTACAGTTGTTTTGAAGCTTTGATGCAATTAACATTGTTCTCTGCATGAAGTTTAAAGTGATTAATGAAAAAATGGCAGTGGCATGACTTACATGAACAGAAGTACTGTAAGGAGCTGATGACACCAATTCACCCACCACTCTCAAGTTTGGAGTATGGGAAACCTGGGACTGTACAGGTCATGATTTGAGTGTAACCAGAGCTTGAGGGGGTGCTCTGGCCCCCACTCAGAGCAGTTTAGCTAAATCAGGCTGCCTGGGGCTGTGTTCACTCGGCCTGAGTAAACTGTCTCAGCCTACTCTTTATATTTTCATCTCCAAGGCTTCAGCTATCTTGCTGGTCCCTCACTGGACTTGGTCCAATATGTCAATATCTTTCTTTTACTGGGAAGTCTAAAGCTGAAGATTATTCCAGGTGCAGATTATTCCAGAGAGATGTTTAATAGTGAGGAATAATCATGTCTTTTGACTTGCTGGCTATAATTTTTTCAATGCAGCTCAGTATGCATTTGGTCCACATCTCTGCAAGAGCATGGTGCTTGACAAATACTCAACGTGTTTTCTTCCCAAATCTAGGTTATCTTTTGCAAAGCTGCTTTCTAGATTGCCAGCACTCTATACAGATCCATGGAGTTATTCTGGCACAGGAATGGAACTTAGAAGTTTTCTTTATTGAATTTTGTGATACTTCCTTAAACTCCTCTCTCTAGCCTGTTGAGATCCCTCTGAATGTCTGGCCTCCAGCATAATTACTGTGCTTCCGGTCTTGAGGTCATTCATGAACTTGCTGAGGACTTTTTCCACCTGGTCGTCTGGGATGACAATTAAGATGTTATTGGGACTAGCATGAAGCCTCAAGGAATGCTACTTGTAACCAGATACTCCTTGGCTATTGCACTTCTGGTCGCTACTCTTTGAGTTGGGCCATGCTTTAATGTCCAGTCACGTTTTCATGACCAAGGTGAGTACCATATCCACTGTACTTCACACTTCTGATTTGAAAATATTGGCATGTAGCGTTAGGAATGTGTAGACTTTAGGCTGAGATCCTTCAAAGCTCTCACATAATAACAGAGAGAAAAAAAAGTATATATGAATAGCAGCCCCAGATCAGAATAAGGCAAATTCACTCTGTGGCGCTGGAAATGTGGTGTAATTCCAATGAATGACCATGCTGTGGGGGAATTAAAGAGGAAAAAGTATTTTGTTTGCACTTCTGCCATGATATGCTATGCATCACAACAGTCATTTTCTGCACATTAGCAGTGATAAAGTTGTCACTGCTTTTATTACTATGAAAATTAGTGTCTGATTTTTCTTTATTTGTGTAAAGCTTTTCCGGAAATTTTGTTAATGTTAGCAGAAGCACTTCTATAACACTCTGTAATGTTGAGCTGCTTTCTGCGCAGCAACTGTTTACAGCATTTAAGCTTTTTTCCTTATATTTGATGTAGTAAGTAGCCATATTTATAGTGTTTGTGTCAATGATGGATTATTTTTTGTTTATTTTGCAGTTTGACCATGTACATTTTCTGTAGTGTTTCAGTCTACATGGCTTAAACTCAGATTTGTTAAAATCAGACACAAAAAATTTGCTACAAGACAAGGAGCTAAGGGACTTACGCATCAGTGTCAGGCTGAGCACCAGGATAGCCTTTTGAGCTCTCTCTCAAGCCATGTGTGCAGCACATTCACGCAGCGAATCTGAGGGCAAGGTGCTGAAGCCCAGGTGCAAAGCACAGGGGATGCTGCTGCCTATGCAGGTGCAGTGGCTTGGGAAGGGGTAAGGCACAGGTGGCTGTTTTTGTATCTGCCCTGCCAGCTGAGGGGTTCTGGGGAGCGCCCTGTCCATTGCTTTTCTTGAGAGTCCCTATGGATAGCCCTGTAGCAAAGGTCCGTAGGAGAAGGTTGAAATGGCAGTGGTCTCACTGTTGTTCCTTGCAGATGGTAGAGATTGTCTTCTACCTTTAACATGCAGTGTATAGAAAAGAAAGTGATATTATATCTTTTTGGTTTCTGAGCTCCATACTCTGTGTTATTCTTATTTTTTGATGTGCAACTGTTTACATCCTGCCAGGGATGTGTTGGCTAAATATTTTATTTAAAACCAATTTCGTGGAGATTTTTCCTTTCACGTTAATGAGGGAAACAACAGGGAGATCCAGATTCTACCATTTTAAAGCACTAGTATTTAGAAGAAAAGTACATCTGTGGTGTATTATTTATTAAATTATATTTTATGATTCTTTTGTGTGAACAAATCAAAATTGACTGTTTTGCCAATATTAATTCCCCACTGGTGCATCTCACAGTGCAGTGTTTTCCAGGGACAGGCCCGGTTCCTCAGGGAAGTATATAACTCAATGATTTACTGATAAAGCCACCCAGTACATATATCACCTATGTCTCATACATCACTGTCACAGGCAACAGCTTGCCTTGCTAAGTGATTCTGTGTTGCTCTTTTTGGACTTCTTTCTCGTGTAATCAGGTTATTCTACAAACCCCACATAATTTTGCTCACCCTTATATGAGTGGAATTATTTTTTAAATGCAATTCTATAAGCTTGACTATAATGGTTGTTGTTGTGAATTTATAGATGGTTTATCTGTGGAAAAAAATGTTGATAACTACCAGTAACTGTGACATGGGTTCTTCTCATGAATTTCAAGATGGTTCTCCGAATCCCTTAGAACATTTTAAGGTTTCTGCTCTGATGAGACAGTTTCAAATTCAAGGACTAGTACTCACATTTTAAGGATTAGGAATAAAGCATGGATGACCTAATACTGTATATAAATTACTAGATAAAAAAAGAGTCAGGTATTTCAAACACATAAACAGCTTCAGTTTTGAGACTACTCTTGAAAAACTCCATGGACCAGCCAAAGATGCTTAGCATCTTGTCAATAGCTCTTGCAGTAACAGTTATAATCAAGTTCAGAGAGATTTCCACATTATTTATAGTTGAGACTTGCTTCAAAGAAATGTTGCCCTAAATTTGAGAGGGATTACAATTGCTGATCTCAGCAATAAGGCTTGGATTCATAACACCTGAAGGCATTACACTGACCTACAGCAAGAACAACCTAATCAAAATCCAGCATCTGAACCTACTTATCTTGAATTCTGCCCTCTGAAAACAGCAGATGAAGGGGGAGTGTTTTCTACTTAATTGAATGCATTCAGTATTCTTAATTCATTGCATCCAGGAATCATATTCCGCCTAATTCCAGGTATTCCCTTAAAATGCCTCAACTGAGAGTGTAGTCAGAGGCTTTTTACACTGTGAGTGGGGAGATGAGTCCCCCCAAGGAGGCAATTCAGGTAATCTGGTTTATGGCTATGGCCATAAAGGCTCAGGAGCATTGGGGTAAAGGCCTCTTCAAGACTTGCACACTCTTTTCTCCACTGGGAATACGAGTACCTGCATTGCCTAAATCAATTTGGATTTGTTTTTACGGTCCCAACACTGCTGGTAATCTGGGAGGGACACTACAAAGGATGGTTTCAGTTAAACACATCAAACGTCCTAAATAATCTGTGTTTACCTGATTTTACCTCTTGTTATCCTCATATATCATTGCTTGAAACTTGAAGAGGGAAAGTTTTACTTTTACACTGTAGTAGATCCTTTACTCTGCCTTCCCCATCCCTTGAGGAACCCCTTAAAGAACCAAACCTGCTTGACAAGTCTCCTGAGCTGCTTAACTTCTAGGGTTGCTCTAGATCTTTAATGCCAGACTTTTTAGCACCTCTTTGGATATCAGAGTCATAAAAGATTAAGTGAACACTGGCTGACCAGGCTAAGTGTGGTGCCCCCCTTGTCCACCCTGCTGAATTGCTGGTCTGTTCCATAGCTGTATTTTGGGCTCCATGGGTGAGGTCTCCCCAGCCACCTCTGTTCCAAGGCGGTATCTGTGAGCAGTATGGGCTGCAGTCTATTGGTGTCATTTGACCTTGGACCAGGGATTGCTCCTTGGTCTCTTTTTTTAGCAGTAGCAGTGATATGTGTGTGGCTAAGGACCCCAAAACATTACACATACATGAAATTCAGGGTTTTTTTCCTTCCCTAGCCCTGATAAGTATCTTCAGAGTGGAAACCCTTTTCCTGTACATGCATCAATGTTCTTTCTCTACAGGGGAACATGTAGCAGCCAGGTGACCTGTCAGATGCTGTGCTGGCTCAGAGCCACCTCAGGCCGGTTGAACCACACAGACCTTCAGTGGAGTAACATCCCCCTGAAGCTGGTGTCAACAGAGTGGAAAATGAGAACATTTGGTAGGGAATAGTTTTTTTTTTTAGTTGACATTTAACCTGCTTTTAAGAAGGAAATGCCTGATTTTATTATTTTTAAAAAATAATCAGCTAGAATGCAGAGATTCCTACGGGGTGGCAGACATTTCCTGAGTGTAGCTTGTGTTTTGAAGTCACTTGTTAAACTGTTTGTGACCCATTCATGGTGCTTTCTCTTGTGCAGGGACACGTTCTCCGTGGATGGTTTCACTGATGTCAGAATGAAATAAGGTGCAAGTGAGAGCAAATAACACAACATTATTTGTTCCCAGTCAGAAACTTTCACTTCTACAGACTCTGCTGTCTAAAATCGATTATACCTCTAAAGCAACAACAAGAAAAAAGGGAGCAAAACTGATCTGTTGCTTTGTTGAAGACTACACAGAGCAGATAGTAAATCCTAAAGGGATGCTTCCTATTTGACTGACTGTTAGATAAAGAGAAATCTTTCAGTCTTCATTAAAAAAACCAAAATATTAAAAAACAACCAAAAAGACCTCCACCAAAAAAACCCACAATGTAAAAAGCCTCAGACAGTTTCAACAGAGTGGGTGAGTACATCTTGGTGTCAGATGTAAGCTGATACTGGAAATGTGTTTGGAAGGACAAGCAGAAGGGCAAATCTCTCCAAATAGGAAAAGGAGCTGAAGTTGTGTTTTTTTTTGTTTTTTTGTTTTTTTTTTTAAATATATTGTTTTAAAAACAAAATATATAGAGATGCTTAAAAAATATATTTGTGGTTTGAGTTCATGTGAAATCCATTCTTAAATATGTCTGAAAATATATTTTTTCTAGGTGCGTATCTTTCAGATAGGAATTCTATTTGCAGCATATTTTTCTTTAAAGGGTTTTAAATTTCTGCATAAAAAGCTTATTAATTATTTGTAACTGCTTGCCATCACATTCTGATAATAGAGGCCTGGTTATGGATAATAACCACCACATCCCTATTTTGGGTCATATAGATTTTATATATATGCATGTATATATACATATATACATATACAATTCCTGGTGCAATATTACCCAAAGCATCTCCTTTCTCCCTGTACACAGGACCAAAAGTGCAGGCACATCATTTATTGATAAGACAAAAAGAATGTAATGAAATTATCAATGTTCTTGAATTAATTATGAACATGATTAAGAAAGCTAAAATCTCAGGAGCCAGGATCTCATTACCCATTCAGTCTTAGGGATTGCTTTCATTCAGCAAGGCAAAAAGGCTTTGAGCAGTCCCACAATTGCCTTAGTCTCATTTATTTGTGGTAGTATTAAGGTTTATTTGTTTTCTGGTTTGCACTTCTTCTGAAATTATTTCTCTTAGTTTATTCATTTAACAAAATGTTCCTTCCTGTGCCACAGAAGAAAGTGCCTATAAGGCCTACACAGGTTCTTCAGTCTGCAAACCTCCCTTTGAGAACACTTCTTTCAACTCACATTGCTGGAGCTCCTAAATATCTTTCAAGGTAAGTCTGAGAATGTAGCCAAAAAAGTTCTTTCAGATTTATGTCTGCAGCTGTACTATGGTACTGTCTGATTCCCATTCAGCTCGGAGCCTTAATGACATCATTATTACGCTGTCTGAACCAGATTTAACTTGGAGCCTGCACTATATTGTTACTTATCTTCCTTCCTATGTGGGAGATTCAGTATTACTTTGTTTAAAAAATAATAGTGAGCAGGCAATGGTGTTGCAGTGTTTCAGATACCAAACTTTCAAAAACTGGGGAGACCGAATCAGTGTTGGATACGTGCAAGCATGTCTATTTTAAATTAATTTCTGAGTCTAACAATTACAGTCAGGTAATGCTTTTCTTGCACAATTGTCTGAATGAGAAATGTGATGTGTAGCTGCCTTATTTAGGGAGTTATAATGCACAGTATTACTTAGCAATTTTGACTTTTCTCTTTACAAGGCCCTTCTGAATTCCTTGTTATTGCAGGGTTTGCCCCCCAGTAAATGTCTGAATGATGGGGCACAGTGATTAAATTCTGAAAGTAGCCCTACAAAAATAATGCATTTAGGATTTTTGAAAATGGAAATAAAATCTAGTTAGCTAAGAAGCAGAGATCTAACAGACTACAGGGTTTTGGTGGGGCTTTTTTGTTGTTGTTCTCCTTCTATTATTAGAAGTTTGATATGTCTTTTTTTTTATTGTTTTTGGGTTTTTTATGTTCAAAAAGAAGAGAGGATTCTGTAGCCCTATATTTGGCACAAGCTATTATCTACCAGAATAGACCAAGGACAGCAAAGAACATATTTTAGATTTAAATAAGTGCTGTCTGTGACAAACGAAAAAGATTGATTCTGGTTGTTTTCTCCATAATGCTTTGATATAGTGTTTTACTGCCTTTCCTAATCTCAGTTAATAAATATAAGTAAAATTCAAAGCAATTAATTTGCTCAGAGTATGTACATCACCTAAATGGGACAGTCAGACTGAAAAAACAATGATAATGCCTTCCTCCCTCTTGGTAACCTTGAAATGCAGGATTACATTTACAGTCTGGAACAAAAAGCCTGTACAAATACTACTGTTCTTCTGTTCCTGTAGGTCTGCAGACCCACCAAATGGCAGTGTGTTTAAAGAAATAAATGTAGAGGAACTTTTGTTAAAACTGACACCTGAAAGTCATTCATGCTACTGACATATGCATTCTATGGCAATTAAAAAACAATATTCCTGTGTTTTTTTAAGATTCAGGGATGTGGGTTCTTTAAATTTATGTCTACGTGAAAGATTTTGCCCTCAATACGATTCTTTGCTGTCTGCTTCAAGATTTCATATTTTATTTAAAAAATGGCTATTGAAGATAATTTGACGCTCTTAAAAACTATGCTCCATTGCTCTGGGCCTGGTTTTATCTTTCATTTTGAAAATGTTAAAGCAATATGTGATATAAAGAGCATAAATTTTATTCCTGAATCAGATAGAAGAAAAAAATGGATTTTTCTCCTTTTTAAGATTTTTTTGAAAAGGTACTGAAGGTAGAGCTTTTTAATTTGATCTCTTTCTGAAGAACTGAAAATATCTCAGCCCGTTTTGATATTTCTCTCCCATACCAGCCTTAAAAAGCAATATTCTGTAGATGCAAGAAATTGATCAAGTTACAGAACAACTTCCAGTGTTATCAAGAGGGAGAACTTCAGCAGCATATTTTTAGGTGCCATCTCTCCCTTTAGCACTTGGATATTTTCTGATGCTCAAGCAAAATAATTTGGAAGATCAAATTTATTATCTAATAAGAAACATACAGCTACCAGTAAAGGCAGGAGTAAATAAATAGTTTGTCACCTGTATGGTATGAATCTTGGAAATAAACCTATTTCTTTAAACTATATTATCATAAGAAAATACACTGTTTTGTTTTATTAATGTTGCAATATATTTCTAATACAAAATTCATGCTGATTTTGTTATCTCAAAGAGTTCACGTTTGCATAAAGTACTGTGAAAGCACTTACTAAACTAAAATTACACAGTTTAATAGGAAATGTTTAAATCAAAGAATCAGTAAGAGTGTAACCTTTTGCATTTGTGAAGAATACTAAATTACACTAATTAAAATAGTTCATGTGTGTAAGGGTTTTCATTTGGTCTGTGAACCTTTGTAATGCAGACAGAAACAGAAATGCTGAGTTTTGCATGTGTTTACCCTATCCCAGATTTTTTTTATTTCTGGTAGGGAGTGGATTTAGACTAAGGGTAGGAAAGTATATTACTGGGGAAGGGTTATGGGTAGGATTACAAGGTCAGGCTCTAAACAAACTCTGAGAAAATTGGGATGAGAAACCAGCGGCTTGTTTGCTAGAATCCAAATTTCTTTTTCTTTCTTATTATTATTCAGAAGGATAGTTCAGAAATAAAGGCACTGTCTCCAAAATAAGTCACGAGGGAATCCAAGAAGTTCGAGCTCCTCAAATTACGCATGCTGATTATATGTCACTTCGATCCCATTAACTCCTAAAACACGAGGGACTGACTGTTACAATCAATAATTTAGCTCAGACTGACTTTGGAAAGAGCAGGATCAGGCCCAGGATAATTGTGAAGGTGACCATTTAGTACGTACCACTGCTTGAGCTGAAGTTAGCAAGTAGTGAGAGCATGTCGACAATGTGTATTTTTTATGTGCTCTCCTAATCTCTGGAAGCGCCGTGTTTGTCTGGTGGGCCTCTCCTGGCTGGGAGTGGATTGGCATTTCCCAGCTGTGTCAAACTGAGTGCAGTGGGTTTTTTGTCTTTCTAAACACTAATCAAAAAGTAATGCTTAGAGACCTCTGTTATCTAATTACTGGCCAAATTAGCAAATCATCATTTAAATGAATTACATTCGGAATGTTTAAAACTGTATCTTACTTCTTAAGACATATGAAAAAATATAAGCAATGTTTTTAAGGATTTTTAATTAAAACTTGGGAGGGAATCTCCATTGATATAAAGTGAAAACACCAGAAATTAAAATAGCTGGGACTTGCTAAACTGCTGATTGATAACAATATTTTCATTTTACTTAAGGAAATTCAAGAAATGTTACAATTGCATTTTCCATTGCAAAGAATAAAAATAACTTTACAGGCAAATAGAATCTGTAGACTGCCTTCCAATAAGTATTTTGCCAGAAAATTTTGGTCAACAGTATTTAAATGTTGACTTTTATAAAAAGATAGATTTTCAGACAAATCGACATCAAGATGATTTTAGACAGGCTGAATTAAATTAATTCCTTCTGCATACAGTATCCTAGTTTAGTTCAAATCAGAATTTTCAAGAATATTAAATTTTACTACTGCAAAGTATTATATCTTTGCAGAGGGACGAGGTTTTAATACAAGGATTTTTTTTTTTTTAAGTAGCTTACGGCATTGTGGTATTTTGTCCACATTTCTGCTGCTGCTACTACTTGGATTCAGTGCATGTCACATCTGGTAGCATAGAAACAGTTTGCATTACTTTCAGAAGAAATAATCCTGCGAGGAGGTCAGCTTTGTTCTGAATGGGTTAATCAGAACTACCTGCTTTAGATTGATTTAAATCAGTAATGGATCTGCTCATAAAGCTGCTGTTACTAGATATTACACTGCTATCTTAGTCCTTTGATAGCCCTGATAAGAAGTGCTTACCACAGAGGATGCTCCTAAAGGACAGATATTGTTTCCTGTACCTCAGGGAGTAAAACGCCATACTGCTGGATCAGGAACTTTTACTAACAGCAAGTAAATTCAGGCCTTATCAAGTTACAGCACAAACTACACTCATGTTTTATTATTCTCATTAGAGATTTAAGGACTAATTCCAGTTGTTAGCACTTAGCAGTTTAATGTTTTCCGTAGATAAGAATTAAGATTCTTCTGGGGCATTTTTTTTTTGTTTGCTAAAGCTTGCAAAATATAATGCAGTAATGCACTTATTTTGAGGTGATACAACTGGATTTCCTAACGTTTTTAGGGACAGGGTTTAAAAAATTGAAATCTAATAACTGAATTTTTCAACTCCAAAACACATTCCTTTTCAATCAAACAGGGGTTTAGAGAGCTAAAAAAAAGGCAGATTTTGCTTTGAAAAAAATATGAGACCAATATTGTTGGTACTTCAGCTTTTCTATGCATTACTAATGCTGATGCAGAGCAACAAAGTTAAGCATTTCAGCATGCAGAAAATTATTGATTGTACCAACTTATTACAATTCCTTCTTCACAAGCAATGAAATTGTTATATTTTTGAGCCAGAAAAGGAGGAAATAAGGGTTAACTAGGTTCCTACTGAAATGACATGTTCAAAGAGATAGTAAATCTTAAATTTTCCATCCATTAATTTCTCAAGAGATTCATGAAGACATGAAATTGAATTATGTGAAACAAATAGTGATATATTTGCATTAGGTCCATGAAGGTAATGATGTCAGAGGAATGAATCTGTGTTTTTGCCCGTTAAGGTGACTTGAAACTGAAGCTGGAGCTTCATTACCTCAACTTTCTAAGTTTAATTTGGTATGAGAAACTAAGAATGGGGATCTTGCAGGGGGCTTTCAGAGCGATGCAGCACCACTAATCCTGGCCATGGTAATGGCAAACGGTTTTTGCTCACAAAACTCTGATGCATCTGGTCAGTTTTTGGAAATTAAGCATTGGCTCCCCCATGGATTGTCAGTCTCCACGTGTCCCAGTCATTCTCTCAGATCACAGATATTGCAAGTACTGCAGGCACAGTTAGAATGACCTTGCATCTTAGGAAGTTTGGTTTGGGTAATTAAGTCTACTTATCTAAATAATTGATATAATTTACTATAATCCTTCTGGATCCAATAATCATAATTTCCAGTCCTCACATGTTACAAAATTTTGGTGTGTGTTCTTAACATCTGTTGTATTCTGTCTGGGCATGTTTCTGTTCGATTCCTCTTTAAATTTTCCCTCTAACTCATTGGATACATCCTATCTGAAATGTTTTCCTTGCTTGATATTACCTCATAAAGGCAGGCCCTGTAAGAGCGTCACAGCTAATCAATAATAACTGTTGTTGGTAATTTATTAGCTATGACATTGCATTTGGAAGACATTTTTCATGGAGCAGCAATACCAGGAATAATAGGGTAAGTCCCACTGACTCAGAGGCATGTTACTAGAAAAGCTTCTAAATAGGTGCATTTCAGTATTGCTTTCAGCTGGGCTATACAAAAGCTAATTTCTTGAGTAGTTTACTTTCTATAGCAAAGTGAAGCTTGCTATTGGTACACTTCACTACCACGCAAAATAGTTTTCCTCTGGTAGTTTCCTTTTGAAGTTTAGGGTTGTACTTCTTGCAGTCATGTTATTGGGTGTAATCCTTCCCCATATAAAAAATAAATTTATTATGAGGATTTCCCACTAGATATCTTGGAAAACTTACATATGGCTGTTCTGTGTCCAAAATGCTGTTCAGTAGATTTTCCAAAGCACCCAGGTAACAGCTGGCGCAGGCCATGTGCCAGCCTTGACAGCCCATATGCTCTCTTTAGTGCTGTAATTATCTCAACACAAAACTCTGATAACCCAGTCTACAGGGTCCAGTTTCACTAGGTTAAATTGACTCAGTGGCTTTGTTAGTAAGTTCCTTTGGCACAGTAAGAACTTCATCAAGACTTTAAGTATTGTGGCAGGCTTGGAAAACCAATATGACTGCTAGTTTTTAAGACAGGTGTCTTATTAACCCCAGGAGATTGTAGGTTTCAGTTAATTATAGCGGCACCCAGCAGCACTGCTACAGTTAAAGGTCTGTTGTCGTTTCCATTATATGCCCTCCTTTTCCAGAAGACTTTCTGATTCCTTTGGTTCAACCTGCTCTGGGCTATACTTTGGCATGTGACTCCTCAGTCTAAAGGCATTTTTCTTTTTTAACAAAATTTGATCAAATTTGCTTTATTTGTGGGGTTACTTTGTTAGTTGTTTGATTGTTTGTTTTGTTTTAATTAGGATAAGAGGAAAAAATAACACTTCACTTAGGTTTTATGCTGTTTCAAACTTGAGAAGATTATGAATATTTCTCTTTCTAAAATAAACCCTCCGAGTGTCATGATTTTTGTGCAGATTTCTTAGGCCAAAAAAGACCATAAATAAAATAAATTAGGTTCTACTATATTCCAAATTTTAAGGAAGAAAATTGTGTGAAGGTCAACTCATCAGCTGTTTTTCTCTTCAATTATTCTGTATGGACCAGAATATGTTCAGTTGCATGAAGTTATCCAAAGTTCCTTCCAATACTTTTGCAATGCCTAAGCCAAAGTGCATGAAGAGACAGTATCAGACCTACGATTTTTGTCTGACTTGTGTGATACTGGTTCAGTTCCTTGTGGACAGGTATTAATGTCACTATTGGATCTTGGATGGTCCCCTTGTAGTGGCTGATACATGTGGGTCTCATTCAAAGCCAAAAGAAGTCAATGAAATCTTTGCACCAGGCTTTTGGTTCGGCATTTAGTGCAAGTGATTAGCTAGGTGTGGTCTCCGTGATTCAAACAGGTGAGGGGTGAGCATGAAGAAAGCTAAACTATTGCCTGCATAGTACAAAGCTAGGTCAAAAGCTACTTGCCTGGTGTATTCAGAGCCCTTATTGATTCTCCCAGGGTGAAGAATCTTCTGCTTTATACGGGTGAGGTAAATTACAGCTCCCGGCTTGGTAGATGATAGCTGTCTGCAGTCCTCTGCTTTGCCAGATGATCTTTTTCATTAGTGTAGGAGTACAGAACAACTTTTAAAGCTCTGTAAATTGTTTGCTACCAGTTGCTGAAAGGAGGTTGTTGAAGTTAGGAAGTGAGCAGACTCCAGCTTCACTCTGCTGAATAAGAAACACACGGATTCTTGTTATCACGCTGTCTTCCACAGGTAGTCAGGCAACTAAAGTCATCATTTATATGTTGTCAGGAGAACTTACCAAATTTATTGACTTGCACATTATTCTCTGCAAATAAGTTCTAGCTGCTCTCTTCATATTATAATTAAAACGGCAAAGATTTTAATCATTTATGAACTTTTAAACTACATACTGAATATAAATGTATCATTCAATGTGATAGAATGAATTAAATTCATCATTGTCAAATAAATGTATGAAAGATGAAATATCTCTCATCCCCCATCATTATCCAATGAAAAGGTCTGTTTTCCAAGACTGTAGTAATGCATATGGTTTGTATCATCTTTAGTGCATTTCCAGCAAATGAGACTTTCAAAATATCTTTAAAAAGTACATTTTTCAAGGATTGTGTTTTTAATAACAGCTAGGTTAGGCCAAAGCCTTATATTAAAATCTGACCATATAAGGAAACATTTGTTCTTTTTTGGTACTGAGAGCAGTGTCAACCATCAAGTGACCTGGGTAGAGCCTTTCTTTCATTACCTAATGGAGAGGTTTCTGTCAGTCCCATGTCTTTTATGTGAAAAAAGAGATGGTCTGTTTTTTGCCTTTTGCTCTGCTGTCCCACTGAAACTATGTTTTGTGGAAACTGAAACTATGTTTTTGCTACTGCAAAAACTTTGAAGCTGTTGCAGGTAGAAGACAGGTTTGGCTTGAGGGGAAGCTCCAGCATCAGTGACGGAAAAGAGGACCCAGCATAGCAGCTCCCATGCAATCACGGTGCTGTGACACTGGGAAAAACATCTGTCCGTGAGGGAAGTTTCCTCTGCTTTCTGTTGATTTTATGTGGTCATAAGATTTGGAAGTGAGTCTAGAGATCATTCTGTGAGGTCATGCTCTTGTCAGAAAGAATCAATCTGTGGAATAAAATATGGCAAAACAACTCATTTGCCTCATGGAGTTGTCCCTGAAAACATCTCATCCAGCTTCTATTTGTCCTTCCATATTTTCACAAAAACAGCTGAAGACCAAACACAGGAAAACTCTTTCTAAAGACCTGACTGACACCTACTCTTTTTGAAACTGTCATCCTTTCCTGGAACTTTTCCTTTCTTGACACATTAAATTCATAACTTTTCTTGGAATCAGTTTATTGCTCTGCATCTGACTCCCATAAACTCCTGTGAGTGCCTCCTGTCTTCTCTGTTTTCCTAGTGACTCCTGAAAATCATCGTGCCATTACAGACAATGAAATGGTGAGGTTCAATCTTGCAAACTGAAGCAGCAGTTCTGGACTCTTGGGTTCCAAAAGTGTATAAAGTACCAATATCGGAGAGCCCTTCCCTACACCAGCATCCTTCAATGGATGGGCAGTTCTCTTGGGTAGATGGACTGTGACAGAGCCATTTTCTTCCAGCTGATTACTTACAGATTTAAGCTTATGCATGCTGGACACACATCTTTACAGAGGAGGTCAAGATGTAGAGATCATTGAACAATCATCAGATGGTGTATTTTGTACTCCTGCTTGAAACCCTGAATTGTCAAAATGATTCTGCAGAGTGGGCTGGATCCAGTCTCAGTTCATTACAGATGTAGATTGTATTCAAATCAGTGACCTACAATTTATTCTGAGTTGACAAATACTTAAATTAATGAAGCAATCACTGTCTTGAATAATGCCAACAATATATTCTGAATTCATAGTTAATATGCCAGTAAAAAGAAACTAAGAAAATAGAATGTATTTAATGTTTCTCATTTGTGTTAGAGGCATCACCCTCCTTTTTCACAAGTAGCATAAATTAGATGCTTTTCACTGTATGTATTATTTGTATAGTATTTGGCCATATATCAGGATGAAATACAGTTCTCTAATTAGCTCCTTCCAAGTACTTACAGTTACCCCAGGCTGGTGATCACCCATATGAAAGCAAATGTGGCCATGGTGATTGTACATGCAATTGTACAGCCATGGTAAAAATCTTTCTGAAGCTTTCTTGTGGCTCACAGCCACAGTGTGAGCAGTAATTGTCAGAGACAATTCACAAGGATCAGGCAGTATGCTTGTTTTGGTGAAGCACACATCATGAAAAAAGACATTTGAGGTCTAATCCTATCTTTCTAATAGCTTTATGGTGGGGTTCCCTTATATTGAAAGATTTTATTGGCTTGGAGATATAATTTTCATGAAGCCTCGAAATAAAGAAAAGGGTAGAAGTAAAGTACATTTTCTAAACCCTTTCAATTCTTTTTCTCTAGCTTCCTAGTATTGTTTCAAAGACTAGAAGGTGATGTTGTATTCCTCAGTGTGCTGTTTAAAGTCAGGAGCGGCAATATTTAGCACATGCTTGGGCGGCCGTGTTTGAAATCCATGCTTCCTCTCTCTGGTGTTCTGATGTGCCTTTAGGGGATGCTTGCCTGTTTGTAGTTTGTTTTCTTTTGTTTAAGGTTTCAGCTACTGCATTGACTAATGATTATATAGCAGTAAACTCTCGTCCCTGCTAAATTTGGAGGTAATGCCTCAAAAGCATTTTTCCCCTGTGTGACATAAAACAATAAAAGAACTAGACAATCCCCTTTTGAGAAAGAATAATCCTTTGTTTAAAGAAAAAAAAACCAACCAAGCATCTTCTTGATGCCAGAGGGTGTAGAATTCAAATCAAAGATTGAGCTAATTGATAAAAATAAACCAAATTTCTCACAGTATAATCCTCTTTAGGCAGAACTAACATTTTTTGCATTAACCGGTCTCCAATATTAATCACCTATGCCATTTTAGTATTACATTGCACTTGATTTTGAACTGTCCAATATCTATTTGATACAGAAATAACACGGAACATACTGAATCTGAATTTCATCTTACTTGTAACTCTAAAGTAAATTTCTGTCCTTCAGTAATACCACCTCACTAGAGACCTGATGGGACCTTGGAATTCAGAGAAAAAATCAACTCATTGATCAACTCCTTGCTAATAAAATTTACCTGCATATATTTTGCATATTTAATATAATATATTAGAAAGATATATTTATAATTTTAAGAGGATTTTGGAAAAAACCTGAACTACTCTTACTGAGGCATTAATTTCTACATTCTGGTGACCTATTGAAGAATTTACAGAAAATTACAGAAAAGGTCTAATTGTTCTGACTAGCCAGTCACTTAAAGTGAAAAAGAAAGAAAAAGGAAGAAAGAAAGGAAGAAAGGAAGAAAGGAAGAAAGGAAGAAAGGAAGAAAGGAAGAAAGAAAGAAAGAAAGAAAGAAAGAAAGAAAGAAAGAAAGAAAGAAAGAAAGAAAAAGAAAGCCAATGTGCTATTTAATTATGTACTGCCAGGAGGTTCTGAGCTTTTCTATAATGTGTAATAAATTCAGCACTGCCAATTGAGTTCGGTTGTTTGCCTAAAACATTAGCAGCTAACTATAAATGAAGAGTTAGTTCAATTTGGAAGAAAAGCTTACAGCTAAGAGAGGACAGCGCAACATGGTCAAATTATGACTTCAGCCACAGTCTGCAATTGTTGAATACATTTGTAGTGGACATTTTTTTCATTAGTAGAAGTTTGACAGCAATAATTATTCATAGCTTCATTTTTATCTAAGTAATACCAGATCTTCCCGAGCTAAGTTTTATATTTAGCTTTCAGTAGACTTTTTTTTCTCTCTGTTTCTATTTTTTTCCTTCTGCCTGCACTTCTAGGCTTGCAGTCAATTACTAGCATAAAACCGAAGGGGCAATTAGCCCCTGATGCAAATGCTATTGCTGACATATCTAAATAAATATGGAGTAATTATAGACTAGATATCCAAGATTGCAGTCTGTCACTCCTTTCTTATTCAGCTGGGTTTGTGGAAGTGGCATCACTGCCACTGTGCACCCTAATAAAAACTAGATGGTTTGTGTTTGCAGGCTGGAGCCTAGTCTGCTCTTTTGCAATTGATTATGTCCTGACTTGACGATGAACACAAATACAATGACTGGGTTGACTCTCATAATAATCTGAGCCATTGCAAGAGCCTAATCCAAGAGACAGACCAGACACCAGCCAAAAAAGGACAAATCGGATATTCCCAGTTTGGGCATCATGTTTAGCCTTGTTCACAGTGAAACAAAATGAACTGCTTCAGACACAGGTGCAAAATTACGGCAGTGCTAAGGGCAAGAGCCATGTGTGCAGTCTAAAACCACAACTTCCCTGTCTGCTTTCAGCATATAAACCCTGCTCTCAATGGGAGCACCTGTGTCAGGACCAATGAGGAAGACGGATGCATGTTGCAAACACTGTCTGCTGTTTGTTGCTCACTATGAGCATCACCCGGGTTGACCCAAACATGCAAGAATGACTGACCATAATGTTACTTAAGAAGAATTGCCCAGTGTCCATTAGCCTAATGTTTTGTGGGGAGACTGAAGTCTATAAAAATGTTCATATTCATAGAAATTAAGCATCAAAGCTGCCACTACATTTTCTCTGCAATGAGTTTTTAACATTTTGGAGGTTTGCTCTTTTGCAAAACCACTTATTCCACAAAGGTATAAAATATAGCACTTAATGGCAATAGTACATTTACTCAAGTGCATTAGACAGTTCTTCCTTCTCCTTCTCTTCCTGCTTGATTGGCAGCCAGAGATCCTAGATGCAGCACTACAGGAGATATTGTTTATAGCCAAAGCAGCAGGATCTGGCACCAGAGAGGACTCCACAGGCATTTGTATTGATGGTGGCTTTGCAGTTGCCTCTGGGTCTTTCATGTGGCTGGGCTGATGAAAGCTATCTGGGCAGTTATATGCTCTTGGAAACCATTTCTTTTTCCACTGACATTTTAAATGGTTGTGGTGATTAACTGTTTGTATGCAGAGAATTTTAAAACCTTCACCACGGTAAGTCTCTGCAGAGGTCACTGGCACATGGTGTATGTCTATATTTCTCTTTCCTGCCTAAAATCCCTTTCCAGTATTGGTGTGAACATTTGTTTAACTGCATTTGTGCATGTTGGTGGAACTCAGTGGAAGGAAATCTGAGGCTCCAGGTACAGCATGGTGTGAGGTTTCAGTCCTGGCTTCAGGACCCCTCCCCCAGAAATTGCTTGGGGGCTCAATTCTGCACATCTCAAGATGAAAAAAAGTGTAGTACGAGAACATCCAGGAAGCTGATTGCACATTTTATAGCAGATCAGTAAAGCTGTGGATAGGCCCTGGGCTTTTTTTCTCAGCCTCTGCTTGTATCTTGTTACACAGAGCGCTGAGTAAGGGGGAAAAAAGGGTCGTTCATGGGCCCACAGTGGTGTTGCGTTGGGTAGTCCATCCAAACAGCTGGCAACATGCTGCTTCATGGTGTTATCTGAGATTCTCTGCAGATCCAAGCACTTGCATTGTCTTGGGTAAAAAGTACAAGGGGTTTCACATTTGGAAATTTTAAAAAAACCCAGACCCAGAGCTTTTATTACTCTTCAAAGTGCCAGGAGTTCCAGCATCCATTGTACCTTTGATCTCAAGGAATGTATTTCTCTGCTTCAATGTTAACAAATGCATAAGTTTGTGTAGAATTAAAGGGTATATCTATTACACGAAATGGCCAGCCAGTAAAATGTCTTATAAACCAAATGTTTTGCTTTTCATTAGACAAAAAATTGTTTTGCGTGTGATTGTATTTTAGAGGATGAATTCAATAATTTACATATTCTGGGACTGTTACAGAAGCAATGACCAAATCTCTACTCCACAGCTTTTTCTTCAGATACAGATTTAGCTGATGTACATTGGATTTTACAGTCATATGAGCCAAACTTGACAACAATATTTAGCCACATTTTCTGGTTTTGCCCAAGTAGTATCAAAAGTATCAGAGACAAGTATTTAATCTTCAAGAGTCTAGAGATTTTCTTATACAAACATGCGTTTTGTTTTGAAACTATGTATTTTACATTTTAATGCTAACTTATGTATCACTAAAATTAAATGAAATTATGCTTAATGTTATTATTTATAATTTTTTTGGGTTTTTAATAATTAAAAAAATATTTTTATAAAACGTAAAGTATGTGAGATCCCAAATCCACAAATCAAACCAGTGAAAATATGTTTGCAGTTCACTGGTGTCTCTGAAACTTTGGACAAACTCTATGTAAATCTTGAAGCTGTGCTTTTGAAAGTGAAGTCATACAAGATATACATTGTGGTTTCCAGAATCATGTTGTAAGCTTAAATCATATCTAAAGTTTTCATAAAGCACTCTGTACTTGTCAGTGATGTAGGTATGTTTAAAGTGGATAACCTGGAAATTTTTTAAAAGTTAAGTTCCTGTAACAAAGCTGAGGAAAAGATTTAAAGAAAAAAAGAAAGGAAAAAGAGGGGAGTTCCACATACTTGTGAGCAACTGTTCCTCCATTAAAATCACCATAGGGTGTTCAAGACAAATGTTTCACTGTATGTTGCAGGCTTGCGTTGGCTCTGAATAATCCTGAAAAAAATCCTGGTTTGCTTTATGTGGTAGATTTTTTATGGCAAGCATCTTGAATTCTTCCTGTGGACCTGCTGCTATCCTTCCATTTCACTGGAAACCAAGGCTGCTTCATCTCCGTTACAAGGGATATAATAGAAGGAAAGGGAGAGGAAAACATTGGCAGACAAACATATTGAGAAGAAAATACAGGAAAATCACATTTAATTATACAATTATTTCTCCATACAGAATCACATTTTACTGGGGCGTGTCTCTTAACTTCGGCATGAGCAGACTTAAATGCAATTAAAGTCCATGTTGTATGCTGATCTACAAAGGGAAGGTTGGAGATTTGCAGGGGACAGATTTATTTTAGGAATATAGAGGTCATTTACCTTGTTGGTATTTTGCTAATTTCCCTCACCATTATTCTTCTTTAAAAGTGATTCCTTTCAAACTGAGCAGCTTTTCCAGCTCTTAAGTGTTATGGTGACATTTAACAGCAACAAACCAACTAACAATTTTTTTTTTTGTTAGGTTTATATTAGGACCCTTTTGCAAATTCCATTGGATCATTAAAACTTCATTATGTTGGATCAGGTTTCTCACCTCAATTTGAACAGAACTCCTGCTAACTTCATTGGGAATTATGACTGAGAAAAGTCTCACACTGTGGCTTACTAAAAAACAATCAATACCTTATAAATTATCCTGATACCAAAATATCAACAGTATGATTCCCATGAAAGAGATATAGGAGAGAACAGCCTTGCTGAAAAAAAGTCTGGATTCATCCAACTGCTCTGTACAAGTGTATTGGTTCCAGTGATATCTTGCTTTGAAAAACAGTAGGAATCATTTCATTTTAAAAAATCAGCAAAGCCTATTTATGTTTTAGGTGAAATACAGTCTATTTTTTGTTTGTTTCCACACTTCGTTTCAAAAGGTGTTGCATTTTATATTTTACCATTACTTGCTATTGTGTTGTATTATGTGAAAGTTTATGTATTTCATCTTGCTATTCCAATTACTCTTAAATAAATAAGAGGTTTTAAACTATATAAAACAATGGTTTTCAGAAAATAAGCCGTCAAAACTTGTACTATTTCCTACCTCTCTCACAGTGGAAATTCCTGGGAAAATCAAAGCACTGAAACTTTCTTTTTAAGCTGCTAATTTTAAGTTTAGTTTAGTTTAGTTTAGTTTAGGGTAAGTTTAAACTTTTAAATTCAGAGTTTCAGTCAGGTATATTTTTATCTGGGATATAATGTCAATCCACCTAGACAGTGTAATCCATCATGGAAGAGGAGAGACTCAAAAAAGCACTAAGACTTCTGAGCATTTCTTCATCTGTCCAAGACATAATAAATAGCTCTTGTCATTGAGATATTTTTATGACTTTGCCTTAACTTTTCCTTTGGTGGTACCAGAGTTTAACTGCAAGAAAACTTCCATTATCCATGCAAGCTATGATTTCCTGATTTTAAGCAGAACCCTTTGATCTGAGGAAATTAAGGAGATTTTTAAATTTTCTTTACAGCTGAATATTTTGTCTGTATAACTCCATTTAAAGGTGATGGAGATCTGAAAATTTTTCTATGTTTTACCAGTTTCTACTGAATTAAGTTCAAGAATTTCTCCTTGTTTGTGAATATGTGCCAGGAGTGGCTTTTCATGCTTCACGCAGATTTGAACATGTTTTTGAAGTTCTATGTTCCATCAAGTACAGTGATACTGAAATTCAGCTATATATACATTTATTCTATCTTCAGGAAGACAGAGGTTTGCATCCAGACAGGATAAAAGAGGTAGCAAAATGATTCTTTAATGGAGCTCATATACTAACTTCTTTAGTATATACCTGATTTTTCTAAACTTAAAGTTTTAACATAAGATGTTCCAAACCTACCTAGACTTTGTCAAACTCTAATTTTGTGTAAGACAGTGGAATGTGGTCAAGCTTGCATATAGTCTTAGTTCAAGTGTTTCCTACTGCCATGGAAACTACAACTGTGTTACAAGCTGTGTAATATATATTGTGTGAGTAACTCTGGGGCAAATTCATATTGAGTATACACAGAAGTATGATAACTCTGGAATCACAGGATTCCAGAATCAAATAATGCCTGAGGTTGGAAGGGACCTCTGCAGGTCGTCTGGTTCAAGCCCCCTGCTCAAGCCAGACAGTCCTTGAGTATCTCCAGGGATGGAGTTGACTCCACAGACATTCTGAGGAACCTGTGCTAGTGCTCAGTCACCCTTACAATAAAAAAGTGTTTCCTGATGTTCAGAGGGAACCTCCTGTGGTTCAGTTTGTGCCCATTGCCTCTGGCCCTGTCACTGGGCACCACCGAGAAGAGTCTGGCTTTGTCTTCTTTACAACCTCCCTTCAGGTATTTACACACATTAATAAGAATCCCCCCGAGCTTTTTCTTCTCCACACTGAACAGTCCTGGCTCTTTCAGCCTGTTCCTATATGAGAGATGCTGCAGTCTCTTCATCATCCCTGTGGCTCCCCACTGAACCCTCTCCAGTATGTCCATGTCTCTCCTCTTCTGAGGAACCCAGAACTGAACACAGCACTCAGGTATGGTCCCACCCGTGCTGAACAAAGAGGAGGGACCTGCTGATAACTCTTTTTCTAATGCAGTTAAGGACACCATTTACCTTTTTAGCAGAAGGTGCACATTGCTAGTTCATGTTCAGCCTGGTGTCTGTGAGGACCTTCAGGTCATTCTTTTGCCAAGCAGCTTTCCAACAGCTGTGTCCAATGTGGTACAGATAAACAGGTAATAAATCTTTTTTCAGTGAAAATACATTGTTACCAAGGACACACTGCGTCATAAAATGTTAGGCTTGTGGTTTGTTCTTAGTGAGCTTCTTACAAGATTAAAGGACATTCTTGTTTCTTTCACTTGTAGTTTTGAAAATGTTACTCAGATGTGGTGCAGTTCAATTTTCCTGATCTTTGAGATGACGGCGATAATGTGAAGAAAAGGGAGTCAGCTCAAAATCCTGAAAAGAAAGAAAAGCTAAACCCTCACAATCTGGAACATTACAGGAAGCTCAGATATCACAAGAGCTGATATGGTTAAACATGTTATCATTGGTCTGTAGTTAACTAGGCTCCTGTTATAGACAGATTATTTCAAAGCAGTCCAGTTGAAATGTACATGCAAGGCCCTATCCAGATCTACTTTAGAAAGTTCATATTTTATTAGTTGTGACTCCTGAGCCATTCTAGAGATTCAAAGAGCATTTCTGATCAAGATTTTATTTATAGTTGATATATAGTTGATGATTAAAAAAGGCACAAGCTCAATGTTAAAACAAAAAATAATCAGTCTCAGCACAGGCATTTTCCTTTTCACCCTTGTAATTTTGCTAATTAGAACAGGGATGCAGAACTGGGTAGACCCTTTTACATTCACAAACATTTAGGTCATAGGTAGTGACCAGGTGATCCTACACAAGGTGGAAAACAACGTGAATTTATTGTATTGAAAGTGTTAATGATATATTCATTTAAAAAAAAAAACCAGGGTGAGCTGACTGGGTCTAACCACATGGGTCTGAACTTGTTTGCCTCGTCTCTACGCTGAAGTTCATAGGCTTACCTAATTAAATCTACAGCTGACCTAAAAATGGCTAAAGACATTATTGCAGATTCACCCCATGTTTAGAGGGCTAACTCAGAAAAGCACACTAGTTGAAGTTAATTAAGCTGTATAATAGTTCAAAGTGTTCCTGCCTAGATAATACCAAATTAAAATAAACTTGTGAATATTGTTTTCAGATACCCCTGCACAGTAGTTATTCTTCCAACAGGCTTTCTCTCCTTTTAATGTTTTCTGACACTATCTCACAAGCATTTCCTGGGTTTGCTGCGGTCAAACCAGAGTGAGTTGGAAAACGGGAACTCAGTTTGTACCTGTGGAACCAAATCTCACTGTTAGGGAGAGTGAAGTGGGAAGTCAATGTGAGAGACAAGGAGAAGACCAGGGCCATGTTTCTAATTTGAACACTTGTTGCTGAATTGTCTGAACAGCCAAAAAGTCACAGAAGTTGAACTCATTTTGCCCACTTTTAGCCATCTAGAATCTAAGGCTGATCTCATCATTCTGGGCTTTATGGATTACCAATAAGGAGAAGCAACATCTTCAGAAAACAATTAACCTCATCCTAAGAGGCAAACCTGAGCTGTCTGAGTTTGCTTTTGGAAGTCGATTAATTTTTCCTTGATGATTCTAAAGTACCATACATCACCGGTTTGACTTAGATATTCAACTTGTAGGCATCCTGCCTGAAAAGTTCATCAGAAGTAGTTTTACTGTACATGACATGCTCACAATGACACACACACACACAAACACACATATATATATATAAAATCATATGCCACTCTGAATATGTGTGTGTGTATAAATATATATATATACGTACTCGGAGTGGCATATGATTCAGTTTTGGATCCTTCACTACCAGAAAGACATTGAGGTGCTGGAAAGAGTCCAGAGAAGGGACATGGAGCTGGTGAAAGTTCTGGAGCACAGTTCTGATGAGGAGCAGCTGAGGGAGCTGGGACATTTAACCTGGAGAAAATGAGGCTCAGGGCACACCTTATCGCTCTCTAAAACTGCCTGCAAGGGGGTTGTAGCAAAATGGGGGTTGGTCTCTTCTCCCAGGTAACAAGAAACAAGATAAGAGAAAATGGCCTCAAAGTGCACTAGTGGAGGTCTAGATTGGGTATTAGGAAAAAACTGTTTATAGAAAGGGCTGTCAAACAGTGGAACAGGCTGCCCAGGGAAGTGGTTGAGTCACCACCCCTGGATGTGTTTAAAAGATTAAAAGATGTGTAGACGTGGCACTCAGGGACATGGGTTAGTGATGGTGGTGGACTTGACAATGTTAGGTTTATGGTTGGACTGGACAATACTTCAGATCTTTTCCAGCATAAAGGATTCCATGAATTTTGTAAGTTTTGCCCCTGTGGTGTCTGTACATGCTGTCTTTTAGATCACATCAGCTTTAGGAACAAGGAACTAGTTCCTAAAGTCTATACTAGTAAGTTCAGTGAGTCAGGGGCTCTTCTCCAATCCTCTGAGCAAGTGGCAGAGCACAGTTAATTCCCCTTACAACAGGGAGAGAGCCGTCTTGGGCTGGAGCTGGTTCCTGACTTGTGTTCAGGCATTGCATTGGCAGGCCTATGCATTAGCCACACCGTGAAGCACAGCAACATTTGTACAGTACCAGCGCTTGAACCAACAGTCCAGACACCTACATTTTTAAGGTGTATTGGCTGTGTTGTTTTCCAGATAGGCCCTATTGTATGTAGGCTCTGCTGTTTTTCCGGTAGCTTGGAATTTCCTGAAATTTTGATGGTCTAAGCATCTCACAAGAGAGATTTAGGCAAAAGTGTCCTTAATCTTCTTTCACAAGACTGAAGTTAGACACTTCTTTTGTATTTTCCAACTGCATATAAAAGAGCTGTAAGTCCCCAGATCCTCAGCCAAGCTGTAGCTATTTTAACTATGCTCATTCCTGATTCTCTAATGGAGTTTGATTTCTCACTTGAGAATAGGAATAATTGATTGCACTCCTCAAAGTATAAACTGCTGAAAACCTCTCCTGGTTTTTCAAACCATCAGTATTTCAGAGTAGCTGCAATGGCCCTTTCAGAGAGGAAGGGAACTCTCTGGTTGGTGGTCACCTGGCAGTTCTTGCCTCTCTTCTGTTTTAGTATCATAGTGCTTTGGCTCTTCAAGCCTGTGCAAAACAGCCCAGCTGTAGAAGTCTTCACTCAGTAACCGTGATCACTTTCCTCTCCCATCTTTCTTTTGCAAGCTCCTCTCTGTTCATACAAATACTAACTTTTAATACCCAGACCTCTTGTTTGACTCTACTTATTTCCAGTTTAAAATTTATTTGTCTCCTTCTTTTTGTCTCTCACCTTCTCAAGGATGCTCTTATTCCCCCTGCCCTAAATATTTCTCTAAGTCTTGCTTCTCCTGATTCTATTCTGACGCAGTATAATTTTTAATTCAGCTGATTTTATTCTAGGGTCGCAAAGTAGAAGGTTCTTTACTGCTGTCTCTATTCTCATCCTACCTTTACAGGGCTTTTGATGTGTTGAATAATTAATATTTGCTAAAGTCCACATTGGTAATGCTGAAAAAAGGTTAAAATATGTTAATAAACCTGGGAAAAGTACAGAGGAAAGCATACTAAAATGAGCTATGCTAAAATGCTATTCATATATCACGGAATACTCTCCTAAAGAAAGTAGATATAAATGGAGATAGATACATAAAACTGATTGTCAGTTTTATGCCTAAATATTCTGTGGTTGAACCTCTCATTCATTCCAGTTTAAAAATAAGCCACAAGTTTTCTTAGAAGGTGTAGAAAATATTACAGATTATTTTTGAATGCTGTTTTTATTAGATCTGCTGATTTATAGCTAAGTGAATAGGATTATAGTCTTCTGTAGGAATAAAATTAAATTCTTATTCTGTATTCTGGTGATGCAGATGGTGATATCACCTACCAGTAATTTGGTAATTAGGAGTTTTACACTGTTAACCCAGGACATCCTATCCTCAATAAAACCATTTTTTAAACTATTTCTTTCCATTTCCAGTTCAGGCACAGTTTGCTAAGGTACTGCCAGAATCGGAGGTCTCTGTGACTGATTAAATGATCTTCCTAAATATAATTTAAGGCATTAATGATAAATGAGTCCTATTTCTATCTTCTCTTTCAGAAGTTTAAGTTGTTTTAAACAATTAAGGTGCCTAAAAAGTCTACCTGGATCCCCCTAGGATCAAGATATTTAGAGAAAAGGCTGTAAATCATCAAGTGAGTTTTTAATTTCTTATGTTGCACATATCCTAATGACCTTCCCTGAGTTTTTTTTACTAATTTCATTCTAAAAGACAGTCTCTTTCTCAGAACATTTCAATATGAATAGGCAGCCATTAAACAACATCTGTGCTTTATCAAAAGCTATGTCCCTTGTAATTTTTCAAGTGCTATGGTTTTTTAGGCGGTCCTTAATCACAGATTCTCACCTGGGTTAATAGGCATTATGGTGTGGATTTGGGATTGTGCTGGGCTCCTGTATAAAGTTTCACTGTGAAATGAGAATACTGAGAAACATGTAATTTTCTACAAAGATATAATTTAAGGAAATTGTTTGACAGCTCCTTCTGTGCTAAAACACTTTAGCTTTTGCCTCCCGTTTACCAAAAGCATCTTCTCAGTCAGTAACAATTTGACTAACACCTACTTTTTAATTAAATGTTGTAGCATTTAGGAAGATGCATGCTAATCTGGGCCCCAGATCTGCAGCCCTCAGCTTTACAAGATGCTGCTCCAGCAGGGGCCATAAAGCTCTCGATAAGAGGGGTAAGGAGCAAGGTGCAGGTCCCACAGTGATAACCTCCTGACTCCAACATTATAGGTCTTTCTGCTGGAATTGAGTTCTACATCTTCCTTGATTGGTTATTGTCACAAATGAGTAATGGATGCACCCTGCCTGCGTCCCCAGGTACAAGAGCCAGTCCATCAGGCCATCGGGAAGCACAGCTGCCGGCTGTGGGGGCAGGCAGATAACAGACAGACCCCGGGAGGGATGTTAAAGGCACTGCCACCACCAGGACAGAGGCTGAGTCCCAGCCCCTCCTCTGCGTACCCACTCGCCTGCGACCGCCCCTTCCACTGCTCTGCATGGGCATCAATCAACCTGCTCCCTGCGATCGTGTAGGGGACCAGATAAAGTGCAGCAAACAAATCAAAAGCAGGGAAGTGGCTGGAAAATGCACAGCATCCAGGCCACGCTTAGTTAATTTTGGTCTATTATTCAGAGGGGGAAAATGTTCGGGATGCCTTGTTCACACTGGGAATTACTGTTAGAAATGTATATACATAGATGGATATGTATATATATACACACTAAAATACAGTATACATTTATCATATATTATAGTAGTATATTTATTATTATGTATTCTTATATATGAAAATATGTAATATACAAACTATATATATATATGTATATGTAAAATTAAGCCTTGCAAAATTGTCTAGCTACCTGCTGAGCTGCAAAATGCACTTGTCATTTTTTTTTTTCCTGTCAGTGCTGATAGCAAAACAAGTAAGCGGTATTTTAGTAAACCTGTCAGGGAATCAACTCATGATGACTGAGAAGTGAGTAAGTAGGTAAATAAGACTTGTGTTTTAATTTATTAAGCATGTTGCTTTGAAAGTGGTGTGATTTGCATTACTATCGCTAGTATAAAGGCTTGACTGGAGGTTTCCTAGAGCATACATGAAAAAGAGGGTTTTTGTTTAACATATCAGGTAAATTTGAAGGTCAGCTCAGTTTCTAAATGCATCTAACTTAGAGAAATGGTCCATGTGTCCCTTGAGAGGAGGACATTTGTAGTATTACCCTGCCTAGCATAATAGCAGCATGATCTGTAATTCAGGAAATTCCAATTTGTTATCATGTTAATTGTTGGAATAATGATGATTTGTAATGCAGAGGTCAAGAAATATCCTTTCAAAAGTATATAATTAGAACCCACATTGAGGACAGATTTTCTAAAGAACATAACTTCCGATTAGTCAACTCTGTAGATGTTGGTAAAGTTTCCAAAACTGATTGGAAGCCAGTGTCACAGAGAAAAGCAGTAGGACCTGTGATGTACTGAGCTCCTTCAATATATAGTTGTAACTATTACTGTGACTATAAGTGTAACTATATATGCAATTCTATATTTCTGTAGGATTTGATTCATCCCATTTGGCAATGCCAAAATTTAATAGAAAGTCTTATACAACAGTTTGTCACACAAGAAAACACATACATTATATCACAGAAAACACATCTGGTATTCCTCTGGATGAAAATGGCACAAGGATTTTTGGAATACAAGGAGGAAACTCCCAAATTGTCAGGGCTGTACACATCACAAATTTAGCAGTTACGTATTCTGTGGGAGAGAAGGGATAGTGAGAGAAAAGGTGCAACAACAACCAGAAAATGTAAAATTTCCATAGCAGAAGAATGTTTCCACTAGGAATTTGAGACTTACAAAATAGTTTATTTATGTCTTTTTTCTTTCTGTGGTGGCTCAGAGCAATTCCGCACTTAAATATTTTCTTGAAGCATTATTTCAGAATAGACAAATAAAAAGAAAGTAATTTTCAAAGCTCCATAGCTCTTTCAAAGCAGAATAATTCAGGGTGGAGCGCTCATGAACATACACATCAAGTTCTGTGCTATTTTCCCTTATGAGAGTCTTTGTTCAGTTGGTTTTAATTCAACTGCTCTTTGACTATTTGGACTATAATTTTCTATGCCATATTTTTGCCTGAAACAAAATTGGTTTAGAAAAAAAAATGGCAAAGATTGTTCAGCACTTTTGGGACTATTTTTGATGATTAAAAAATAGTATTTTGCTAGAAACAATATTTTTTCAACCTTTTATTTAAAAGGTCAAGCGTCTCAGAAAAGAGAGATGCTCCTTAAACTACAGTTAATGCCTTTTCACTATCCCTATTCAAACCTCCCCAGTCTCAGCCAAATTATAAATCCATGGCTTTCTTTTCACTTGCTTGATAGAGATTGGCTGGCCTACAGAATTGCTGGGGACGGGGACTGAGGTTTGAAGTCAGCACTAAGGGCTCTAGATCCTCCTCCTCCTCACTATGAGAACCTGTAGCAGGCACAGAGACAAGCTTTGCCTTCACAGTGCTCCCTGAGCCTGTTAACAAAGCTTTTCCATTTTATCAGCCAAGGAAACACAGAGAAGCTTGCTCATATTTGTTTTCATCCTTTTCCCTAGTGATGCCAAGATTGCAAGAAGAGAAGGAGCAGGTTATCTAGGAACATGAGTGAGGAGGAGGTAATAGTCCATAGAGCCAGGTGGAATTTTCAAAGAGAGGCTGCATATAGGCTGTAGGAAGTTAGAAACACACAGGATGAATACAGAGTAAGGGAAACTAACATGCCAAAGGCCAAGTGTATAAGCTCCCATTACCCTGAGTTTCCACCTAGGAGTGTCAAGTGCAAACCTTAACTCATACACATAATGGTGACATTAGGTAAGGATTGTACTGAGTTTATGGACCATCTCGCCTTCTAAATTTTCCTCTGTTAAGAACCTGGGTGCATCGAGCCTCAGGCATGCTGAGGCGAGCAACATGAAACAAGAATTGACACTGAGTGGCAGAGACGTCCATCTCCCCATCAGTTCACCTGCAGTTACCGTGCTTCTTTCCAAGGTACTCATTGAAAAAGTGAGAATTGCAGAATAAAATACGTTCTCAGATGTGTTTGGTATCTCCACGGCAGAAGTGGAGCAAGAACCCAGTGTTCTACTCATCTGTACCTTAGTACTGCGACACCATGAATTCCTTCTCACCATCACCTGAGTCATTCCCTGCCTATGTGCCTTCCCACTTCTGCAGCAAGAGACAGAGCATCTCTGCAAATAGCACCTTCCTTCAGTGCACGTTCATTTTTTTGAGCACCAGCTGTTGTTGGGCATTGAAAAATCTGGCTGGTCAGACCAGCCTTGGTAAAATAGCCTCAAATTTAGCTTAACTCAAATTTCTGTTTACTCTTTTCGAAATGCTGCTGGGTGTCCTTCATCCTGGCCCTTGTCCCCAGTAAGTCATAACACTGGGGAAAACACGATCAGCGCTGTTAAGGATGTAGGCCTGGTACTTGATCCTGCTCCCAGTGGGGTCCACAGGAACATTACTTTAAAATTACTAGGCTGATAATTAAAGTACAGAAGGAAGAAGACAGCACGCTAAATTATTTAGGGGGACACCTACTAGTTTTAAAGAGTAGTTAAGCACATTTAAGACAAAAGATACTACAATAGAGCATGGTCAAGGGAAATAAATAAAGGGGTAAATGAATCGTGTCATGTCCAGCTTTATTTTCTAGGAGCTGTATGATAGACTGATCCAAAACTTTCTGAGGGTCTTTCCCTTAATGCAGCTATTTTTTAATCTGTTTTTTAAACAAACAAAAAACCCCAACCCCCCTAAACAAATCCTTCTGAAATCAATCCAGTGAACTGAGTCTTGGAGAAGAAACCCCAGAAAACCAGCAGCAGGCCTTACAAAACTTGGACCACTTTCCATCTTTTTCAAATAGTGGAAGCCGACTGCTTACTGGACCTAAGAGTTGATTTGTGGCTAAGGCTTAGATTCTTTAGAATATATTACCTTTCAAACTGAACAGAAAACAAGCACAAGGGGAAAACACAGAATGAACCCTGTTTTCCAAGAATTTTTGCAAATTTTGAATCACACCTCCTTCCTCATTGCAAAAGTATTAACAGCTGAAATGCTGTTTTCTGCAGAAGGCTGCAGAAATTATTTTTCTGAGCATATGGAATTTTGTTCTGTGTATTGTCTCTGCAAAGTGTGTTTGCTTTAATGTTTGATATATGCGAAATTCAGCTTTGGTGGTTATATTAAATTCTTAAAATAATAATAATGTTTACCCCTACCATTAATTCACTTTTTAGAGTTTGCAGTTGCCTGGGTACTAACCTCTCTACTGTGCTTGAAGTGCAGCCCCAAAGAAAGTTCTTGTTAGAATTTAAGATGTGAAGATCCATTTCTGCCTAACAATCTCCTACTCCTGCATTCCCTGAAGTGTATCCCATCTGCTTTTGGGAGCTCTCATTGCAATATGCAGTGATTGCAGGATAAGCACACCATTTTCCTGTCAATACTTTCCTATTAGCCTCCTGGATCCATACATCATCGTCTTGCTGGCCTGCAGTTTGCTTATCTTTGTCTCTGAGGCTGCCTTTGATTTATCTAACACCCAGGTTAATGAGGCATGGAGCCCAGGGTGGCTCCAAGGATAATGCACTTCTGTATAAAAATGCTTAAGGAAGGATCAAGTGATAATCCATTCTAGACTAAAAGGCCTAGCTCTTCAACAAATGTTGTATTTCTTAATCACTAAGCTAAGACTATAATAGCTCCCTGTTAAGCTACTGCCATCAGTAAAACTAAACCCGCTAACTATATGAATTTACAAAAGAACTGAAAATTAGATTTTAATTTGTGTTCCAAAAAATACAAAAAAAAAAGTTCATTTCTTAGGAATAGTTATCACCATTATTTGACAGTGTTCTTATGCAAAAATAAGTTAGCTTTAATATTTAATTTACAGTAATAGTTTTATATTCCCTCACTGGGACCTATGTTTTTCTAAAGACAAAAATAACAGAAGCTAGAATGTTACTGTGGCAAGGATAAATCAAACTAGCTATTTCAATAATGGAGGTAATTACAAAGTGTATATATCTGAGATGTACTGAGTGGTTAGGGGTTGTTTAATTAACATAAAAATTTCAATATCATCAGCAAGTGTGTTGGTATCACGAAAGCATTGTTAAAAATGCATCTTAAAATAGTTATGCCTTTCTCTCTTCCTAGCTCGTACATAAGACTAATATACATTAACTTCCCATTTCTGCTAATTACCATCTTGCACAGAAACATTTTAATGAAAGCAAGGTAAAGATCCAAGTAAGCTTTCAAAGCTTTATTTATTTGTTTATTTTAAAGCGCTCTACTGCATATTACTTTGATGTCTGTTTTGGCTTCCTTTTTTGGTTGTTGTTTTGTTTTGTTATGCTTGGGTGACCTTCATATTACGACTCTGCTGCAGGCTCTTTAAATATGTGTAACGTATGACCATTTAGAAAATGACATAGCACCAAATAATGGGATCATTCCTATGGGATGACAAGCTCATGTTTTGAAGTAAAAGCCACACACAAGGAAGGCGTTCACCAATTGGCCCACCATAGCCCCTGAGGACTTGACCCAGGTAATAAGTCCTTTACTGGTCACTAACCTACATTATTGAGATTTAGTTTGGATTTTGATGGCATGACATTGTTAAGGGTTGTTATTGAGATGTAAATGATCTTCCACTGGGTTATTTAAGACACGTGAAGGACCTAGTTTAGAATGAAAATTAGTTATTGATTATTCCAGCAATTAACCAAATAAATTTTAGCACTTGTATTAACATTTTTAGAAGTCTTAAATTATTTTTTGCTCAGACTGACCCAAGCAGCTAGATTGATTCCTTAGCAATCTTTAAGATGTTTTGAAAAAGGAAAACAAAGGTAAGCAAGTATTGTGCTCTTTGTGGTATTCTGTTTTAAGTCTAGTTTTTTCTCTTATGTCTACTAGAGATCACAGTAGTATGCAATGCAGTTGCTTATACAGTTGTACAGTGTGCGCCATAGATTCTCTAGTATTAAAGACAAGTTTTGAGCACATACAAAAGTCTTCATCCTCTTTATTCCATCTTCTTTTTTTGAAACTTCTATCATTAGATTAACATAATTTGTCAATTTCAGACTTCATTTTCTCTACTCGCCTTTCTTTCATTAGTACTTGGAGTCTCCTGATGTAAAACATTCTGAGATAGGGGCCAGTCCTAGATGCCTGTTATATTTATAAGCACCTCGTAATGGTATTGATAGCACAAATATTAACAAAATACATTTCCACATCTCACTTAAAAGTGTATTAGTTTACCGCTATATATTTTAACTGGAAAATGGGTTTCTTGCACTTTCACATGGAGTAAGCTGAGAAAGCTTTAGAGGCTGTTACACCCACCCAAAAGGTCACATGGCATGTGGCACTACATATTTGGTTTGGTGGCAAAAATCATAGAATACATCATATGAATATATTTTATAACTAACTCAGCTTAGTCTTCTCTTTTTCTCTTTCTGTGCTGCAAGCTTCAGCCAGTAAAGGGTATTAGGCACTAAAGAGAGACTCATGGTTTCTTGTTATAATTTCACTGTTTGGGTCCTACTGATACCTTTATATATAAAATATTTAGGTAGGGAAATGGCACAAGCAGCTTGACTGGGCTGCTAGAACTCATTACTTAATGTGCTGTCTGTAGATGGTCCTACTGAATTCACTGAAACTAATACTGTGGTCATGTGCTCTCTTTTGTGTTGCTGTATCGTCTCAGGATCCTCCACACCTCAGATAATATTACATGGAAAATTAGCTGCCTCTCCACTTCAGTTTGAACGAGGCTTTCAGAAAACTCTTCCACACAGAGATACTTCAGTTTAAAAGTCCCTTTCAAAATTGGTAGCTAATAGCAGAGGGTTGGCATTTTCCAACATTGACTTTCCTTAAATAATTCCCCGTCTACTTTTTTCCTGCTCTCTCAATTCTGCTGGTTGGATATAGGCAAAGTACCCACAGATTAAAGTGAGTTTTATATCCTCTTCTTATGGTCCCTGTCATCAGTTCAATGTCTGTATTATCAGAAATTATACTCAACTACTCTTTCAAGACATGACAGACTGCATTACCTCTGCTCATAGTGGAGGATTTCATGAATGGGTATTTACAACAGCTTTCATATCAGTCTCTACACCCACTAAACACATAATGCCAGTCTGGGCATTTTTGGTTCATTTGGTTTTATGTTTGCTGATAATTTGAATAAAAGATAAGCAGCAACTCCTGGCATATGATTTTTTTTGGCTTTTCTAACATAGGGGTTAAATATTAGTTTCCAGTGTTAGTATTTTGATACACAGAGAGAATCTAATGGTGTCAATAGATGCTAAGACACAACAATAATCAGAATATAAGCATGAAAATTTTGCCCTTATTGGACTTGAAGAATATTAGTCTTTTAGATCTAAAAAACAAGACACATCTGCCAAAACATACTAACAGATATTCACCATTAAAAAAAAAAAATCTTCAAAGAATTAGGTATAACATACAGCTATAACTCCTATGAAATAATGAGGCAATGAAAAGAAAACAAATATCTTCTGTTTTCACCCAGTAACTATTGAATTCATCAGATGTTCTCTCTCATACAGAGCTCTTCTAGTATATCTTAAGAACAGCAACAGAGCTGTTTTTCAATTCAGTTTCCATCCAGCTACCTGTGAGTTTTTCAATAAACCACCTGGGTGAGAACTAATCACCTGTATGGTGAGTGCAGACAACCATTCAGCTTAAGAGGTGAATGATCCTCTGGAAGTGACTATTTTTGTCCATTACTTCATAGGACTATGCACTCCTAGGTACTGATGTAAAGGTGAGGTTTCTGTGCCTTTCAGCTGATCTTCCCAGCAAGCCCATCACTGCTTTACTTGTAGGCGTCCCAGCTCAAATGCCTGTGCCAAGTGCAACTAGGGCAGTATCCCGAAGAATATGTCAGTGAATGCACTTTTGTGTCACTGAAGGCGGGGTGCTGTGGAACAGTCTACAGATGAGCACATATTATGAAATTTCGGAATGTGTCCAGCTCCCTGTTGAGATACCAGCCTGTGTACTGTGAGGGAAACATTTTCCGTGTCCCTTCCTTGAAATAACATGTGCTAAACAAAACAATTGCACCTGCAAATATCACCTGATACAACAGTTTTAAGAGAGATTGGTGTATCTTGCATTAATAATAAATGTGAAGCAAAGCCTGGTATTTTATAAAGATAAAACACATGACTGTATACTCAAGAAACATTCATAATAAATGTCAGTTTTAGGGAAAAAAAATACCCCTAATATTGTTTAAAGTATTAAAGGAGTGTTTTGCTTTAGTAACTGCAAAAAAAATTTTTGAACCATTTTTGATCCATGGCTCCTCTTGTGGACATTCTTAGCTTAAAATCTAGCAAGTCTACAGAATTCACTCTATGCTTTACTATTTACTAGTATGATTGTTAGGATTTGGATAAGTGGCTGTCATGACCGAAGATATTCAGGAAACTGTCTAAGGAGAAAAGTGGCGGAATAGATCTGAGTGGCTCAGGTGCCTCAGGCCATTTGGATGCCTTCTCCTTGTGATGCCACAGAAGAGCTGGATGCAGAAACCCTGGCTTCTTGTGGGCAGTGACTCAGAGGGCTACACAGGCAGGTAACTAGTATACATGTCATACTCACCTTTCCTACCTTACCTATCCTTAAGCGAGAGGTGCCATTGTCATTGCTTACCTTGCTATGCTCTGTTGTGTTTTGTGCGTAGCACAGTCTCAAAACCTCACTAGTTTTCTTTTTCAATTATAACTGTGCAGATTTATATAAAATACTATTAGTGAGTAATTGCACATTTGTGTATCCATTCCACACAGTGTGCAAGCAGATAAGATTCTTCATGCAAAGCAGTGAAATGCAGTGAGCAATTAAGTTTTTAATTAGAATTTGGCCGAAATTAAATACACTGAGAATAACAGACTTAAATCCTTACGAGAAGAGAGACTATCTAGTGGTAATCTAATACAACTTCTTGTAGCTCTTACTGCTCCATTTATAAAGTGGTTTGGAAGCAAGGACACCACTTGGAAAAGGAGAAAGTAATTTAAGAAGTCCAGATCTTTAGTAGACCATTTCAAAGAGAAATTGCTTGGTTCCCTAGGCAGTTCAAGTCCTGCTTTTAGGGAAAAGTGCTGAACTCTGTTCTGCCAACTGTCATACACTGGGATTACCCTCTGACACTCTATTCCAGCAACCCCCTGGCATAGTGAGCTCCCAGACAGACACAGTCAAATGCAAAGTGTCAATCATGCAGGAATAAAGGCTGAAGGCACTTCCTTCTCTAGCAACTAAAGCCTGTGGCATCATGGAAGAGGAACAGGAGAGCATCTGTGCATCATAGCTGTACTTGGGTCGGTGTTTGTCTTGTCTGACAACGCAGCAAGCAGTACTGTGGTGAGGAAAGAGTTAAGGACATGCTTTTGTTAATGTGAATAAACACATTTGCCAGCAATTCTGACATCTACAGCTGAGCTCTCTGAAGGGAAGTGTGAGTCTAAATGGTGGGATTTGGATGTACACACAGATTTTGTAGTAGCATGACAATTTCAGAAGTGAGGATATGGGGATTTTGGTGAATACTTCCTTGCAAAACACAGTAACTTTCTGATAGGTCACTGCTCTTTTCTCACCTTTTCTGTTTTCCACTTGTCTGGTTTAGCCCTCTTTAGCCATAGTTATCTGCACCTGAAGGACAGAAGGGTGGGAGCCACTGTGTTAGAGCCTGAGTTCTCCGCTGTGTTAGAGCCTGAGTTCTCCGCCTACACAGAAGGATACATAAATCTCAATTATTGAAAAATACAATTTAGCCAAGTACATAAAGTCACACAATAGATGAAATCCGGAAGCCTTTATTCAGTCTTTTCTCAAAAGCAACCGGCATGAAAGTCATCAAGAGATTTCACTGAGGTATGACTTACATTTGATGATCAAGGTTGTTTCGTTTGAGCAAGACAAGAGGGAAGGGAATAGTGGGAAGAGAAAAGCTAGGCCACTTTTCTCGTTCCTCTTTAATCAGTTAAAGCTGACATATAAACTGAACAGCCAAACCGAAAGAGTTCCAAATTTCTTTCATGGTAATGCAAACAGCTGTATTTCACAAATGGATGATGTTTGAAATTATTTTTATTTGTCTAGTTAAAACAAAAAATGAACATAAGCATTTTTGTTAAATGGAAGTTATATACAAGAGCTTCAGGTGATTGGTCATAAAATACATTTTGTACTTCTACATAATTTTCTCTTTCTCCCTCTTTGACAAAATCAAAAGCAAGAAAGACTGATGAGATTTCAGGGATGAGGAGAGAATGAGAAAAAAAAGCAAAAAATCTTTTACAGTTAGTTTATTCATCAAAGATTTTTTTCAAAAATTTTTTAGCTGAAAGCAATTTGATTGAATCTTTTACTTATTAGCTGAAAGTTTTGCATGGGACAAGATGGAGTCCCTTCCCAAAAGTCTTAAGACTGAAATGGAAAATGTGTAGTCAAAGCACTAGGGACCCTTTTTTCTTCTGTTGAATACCCTGTGCCCCTGTGTGCTAATGGTAGACCCAATACATATGAAATAGGGTTTTCTGAGCCCACAAAAGCACATTGATGTGGCTTGCTGCTACTCTGATTCTGAATCTCTCTCTTCAGATACCAGGCAGCTTCTAAGGGTTTCTTGTCTTCAGCTCTATTGTAATACGGAATTGTATTAGCGCAGCTGGGGTAAGTCAGAGGGCTGAGCCTCTCTTGTGTCATCAGAGGCTGTGGGTCCAAAGCCTGACTGTGCCATGCATGGAGTTAGGCTGGGCAACTCTGTTAGCCCAGTGGCCAGGGGTCTAAGCTGTCAAGTAAAAACACTGTTGTAGAAAACACTGGGTTCAGCAGTTGTAAGTGTGTATTATGATGTGAAAGTAAAGCAATTTCCTGATTCTGACAAATTTGATCTTTCCTTTGGCAGTGTCAGAAGAAAAAAAAATTCAATTTTCCCCCAGTTTTACAGTGCCAGGCTTCCTTGAAATCCCTCATGAACAGAAAATTTGATAAGCGCACATTTGAAATTTGTTGAAATGCAGTGCTGCTAAACTCTTCTTTATTTTATTTCCCCTTTTCCCTTTTTTATAGCAGAGCATCACTAAATGGGTATGCTCTTCCTTTTTCCCTTCTGGTCCTTTTCTGTACTTTCTTTATAAGACTCCAGAACAAGTATGATTTTAAAGGTGACGATAGTCTGTAGTTAGTTATTAAAAAACAAAAAAAATTGGACATATCAAATTTATCTTTTTTTTAGATGCTTCTAACTGGTTTACATATTATTTCTTTCAGCTAAAAGATCTACATAGCAAAAATTTCACTCAGATAGAGCTGTTTACTTTTTTTTCTAGGAGTTGTTTGGACTCAAAATGTTAAGATCCACAGTAGTCGTAATTTGAAATAACAAAATCTGTGTCTATATTAAATGGGCTGTGTTCTGGCAAATTTTATAATTAGAACAGGTTAGGAGCTGGAGCCATTATGCAGAAACACAAGCTAACATAATGCAATGGATGTTATCTGTAGCACTGCATTATCTTAATATTCCCACCAGTTAAGATATCCATCAGATTGGTCTGAAGATGCCACATTACCTAGTAATGCCAAATATACATTAAAATGGGGAAAGCTATGGGCGTGATTGAACTGTGATAGCATATGGTTTGTATAGTCATTGGCCTCTTAAGAACTTACCTTCCAGCTGGGATCTGTGTAACATAAGAAACAGGGATATCACATTTCCCCCCTCTCTGCTTCTGGCAGGTGTGTGCTAGAGACTGACTGCTAAATACTTTGTAATTAGTATGCCTTGGAGCAGTCGCTGTCATCTTACATCTGTAACTGGAGTGAGGGCACTGTTAGCATGACTGTGTTCATTTCTTTAGTGTCCCAAGCCTATAGACCTATACAAGGCAGCCTGAAGGAGCAGTGTTTGATGCATGAACCATAGCCAGACCTCAAAATTGTATCTAATTATATCAGTATCTGACTGCACTATTGTAGCAAGATGTATTATTCATAGACAACGATGAACTGCTATTCAAGGATAAAAAATCTTGTATATTCTGCCAGTTCTAAAGTTCAAGCCTAATTGAAGATTAAATAGTTTGAAACAATCAATAGCTGTATTTTAGATTTTCAAAACTATTCCTTCACAACATGAACCATTGTCATATTTCCCAGTGTACATTAAATTGTCGGTATCATCTTTCAAAGTTGGTGAGAAAGAGACAGAGAGAGAAAGACAAATTTATTGCAAAGGTATAAAGTTAAACAATTTTCTGGAAATGTGGAGTACCTGTAACCTTTGCAATCTTTACTTGGATCCCAGGCTTTTTTCTTTTTTTTTTTTTGGTAGGTGTTGCTCATAATTTTTAAAATTCTCCTTTGTGGTGGGAGGACAAATAAAAGCCACAATAACTGCATTTGACAAATTGGTAGGCTTTGTCTTCTCAGTTTAATCCACAGTACCTATTTTAAAACCATCTGTACTAATCAGAAGTTGTATGCCGCAAGTACATATGAGCATTTAGACAGCAGCCATCCCTCAAGCAAAATCCAGAGGAAAGGTCCCCACCCACAACTGCAGGAGCTCTGATTATGAGGGGACTTTGATTCTGCTTCGGGATCATGGTGACTACAGGTGGTTGTTTGTAAAACAGAGGATTTAGTTTCCGTTTCAGGGTCAGACACATAGAAAGAGGACCTCAGAAGCAAATGGGTCCAATTGTGTTCTTCAAATACACCTTAAAATTGTACTCTCAAATCTATTGGTAGCATCAAAGAGCTGGTATTGTGCGACTTGACAAGTTACATGTCTTTGCTGATAGATCACCATTTCCTTTGCTCTTCTTCATAAGTGTTTTACATCCAGATGAAGATGCATCTTGTGTTATCTGTTAATCACCACCAGACATGGAATTTCACTTGGGATCCTTCCACCACACCCTATAGCCGAGGTTATGCCTCTTAGAGCCACTCCTAGAAGTAAAATGCAGTCCTCAGTTGTTTCTTCCAATGTCTAATGTAACTGTTAACTGTAGCTGTTATCCAGGAGGCAATCCAACTAAAACCAATGAATGTTTTGGGGGAGATCTTGTCTACCTAATTTTTCCTTAAATGTTTTGGTGTCTAAAAAAGCAGACTTCTTAATTAAATTCTTACATAAATACTAAAAACCCAACCCAACCCAAACAAAAAACCCAGGTGTTTCTCAGAAAATTTGAAGGATTGTCCAGATGGCTCCTGAAATGTAATTGCTTTGTTTAGACCTGAAAACACCTCAATTTGATATCTAACTTGGATAAGATATATATATATATATATATTTTTTTTTTTTTTTAACAGGTAGGAAAATTTTCCATTAGGAGTTTGCTAGATGTCTCAAATACCATCACTGGAGTAGTATACATGCAATTGCTGAACTTTAGTTAGTTGAATAGATCAGAACCTGCTTTTACTGCCTAACATACTTACCTCTAGCTATGAGAAACTGGTACACTTTTGTTTACGCATAAAGAACCTGCTATCAGAAGTCTTTTCCCCATGCTTGCACTTTCGTACTTGTCAAATATCTTCTTAAGCTTCACCTTGATATACTAAATAAAAGGAGTATCTTTGGTCTCTAGGGCAGGTTTTCCAGGCCCTGGATGTCTGCTGCTGAGACAAGATCAGTGCTTTAACATTGGGAGTTGGAAATCCTCACCAAGTCTCAAGAAGTAGCCTTTATCAAAAAGATTCCTTTAATGTTCCTTAAATGTTTCACGTCTCAGAGTTTATTAACCTTCTTAAGAGGAGCTGGCATATGTGCCTGTATATTTAAAGAATGCTTTGCATTAAATAGTCAATATTTATGTAAATGTCTGAGACAATATCTGACAGCAACTTGACTGTTCTTAGGCAGGTAAAATTGAGATGGATGACAGACTATTTTTGAAGTTCCAAAAGAAACATCTAGTAAACACAATAAATGAGAAAATACTTCAAAGAAATCTCTGAATCTGGTGTGTAATATTCTTCAAATAATTATGGACTGTGTCATGTGGGATAGGGAAAGATAAAAGCAAACAGGGATTTAGCCATGCAACTTTTACAGTACAACTGCTTGGAAATATTTTTCAATTTTCCAAGACTGTGTCTCTCCTCCAGTCTGAACTGAATTCACAATTCAAAGGTCTGGCTTAGGGAAGTATTCCCACAAGACTATGGGAGAGGTGCAGAGTCAAAGGAGGAACTTGACATAAGCTACTCTGCCTAGCCCTGTCAGAAACCTTGGCTGTCTGTACTGGCTGTAGAAATAAGATATGGAAATGGGTCTGCTCTGAATAATCATCAAAAAAGGACATTCTTTTTATTCCTTATTAGATAGGCTGGTGATTGACCACCAGTCTATGTAAAGGACATTACAGAATTGTGCTGCCTGAGGCTACGCTGTAAAAGGCATTGCATCCAGTACACTGAATCTCCCTCTCAGCTTTTCTTCCTAGCTGTGTAATCAAGGTGCTGCTTCAGCCTGGATTCATCCCAGGTGTTTTAGGGGTCCCCAAGACAAGGGGGGAAGGTATGTTCCCCTCCAGTCATCCCTCCGTACTTTACGGTAGGACTCAGACACTGATGGAGGTGACACAGAACTTGTGTGTGTTCCAAGAGAATGGGGTGACTTGATTCCAGTCTATCCTCCCCAGCTAAGTTAGGGTCCTGCTCTGAAACATCTCAAGGAGATCACTTTGGCAAAGTAGCATCAAAACAGCTGATAGAACACAGAAGTGCTGTAATTTTCTGAGTCACATTTCCATTCAAGTACTGACACTTTCACTGTCTGCATATCTGATCCTCAAATCAGAGGATCTGATTCTGGGGCATTCGGGTACAAACCCTTAAAGAAAAACATCTTATGTAGTAAGAAAAGTTTATTGATGGTATCATGGATATGTTCACCAACTGACATTTTCATCTGGGAGAGAAATGATAATACTTGGCAAGTTCTTATTAGTTATTCTTTCATTTCTTCTTTCTCTCATTTCTTGCTATTATTTTCTTCTTTCCTTGCTTGTAGCTCCTGTTTTTAAACTGTCTTTAATTCCTGACACTTTGTGCTCATGGGAGTCCCTACACTTTGAGAATACTTGACATTCAGGAAAATACACTTTATATGTTAAAAATCAATGGTGACACAATATTTACAGCTCAAAGGCCAAACATTTGTGCTTCTTTATAAAGAGTAAGTGCTTGGAGACCAGCTTTGTGCTGCTAAGCTGTAGACATCAAAGAATAATAATACCACAGTTTTAAACTCAATGGCTTGAGTGGGTTCCAGCACAGTTAAGTGAGGGACTAGCTAATTTTATGGATTACCTTAATTCGGAGATGGATATAAGCATTATTATTTTTTCCCTGAGCTGTGAACCAGCTCTCTTTGTCTAGGAAAAGGTCATTTGTTCTCTGCTAAAATATTCATATAAAGTCTAAAATTATAAGACAATACTTTCTCCTTCTTAGGAAAAGGATGGAGTCTCAAATACAGGTATTTTTGTTGAAGTCGCAGTTAATGCCTTGCAAAAAAGATTAATCCCGCTTGCAAAAAGGAGGTCATAATGTGATAACGCTTCCTCTCTTTCTCACTATTTACGTAATAAATATGCAACATTTCTGAAACCTTGATTTTTGAGCTGAAATAAAATCTATTTTAGAGATTCAGCTTTTCTAACACAAGAGGAGTTTGTCATTTTAGAACTGTTTATGAAGATTTGCTTTATATTCCAGGCAACATTTGTAATGTTTTTAATTGGCATATTTTACTCTAATAAGCTTAATTTTGGCGCATGAGACATAAACACTACGAGGCATTTATGACATCATTAGAAACTGCACTGTGTACCTAGGGAACACAGTGTCATTTGGTTTGTACATTTGACCCTGCTTGTTATTAGGTGCACTTTACTAAATCAGCAGAAGGAGATAGGTCACTAACGACTATTACCAAGCTAATAATAATTATAAGGGGAAAAAACCGTTATTGATGTTTCAGACATTGTTCCATATATGCTGTTCCTGAGACACTGCTTTGTGATTTGCATTGTTAGGAATGAACTTTCTTTGACCTGTCATTTGGCTTAAATTAGACTGTTCTGATAGTTACATACCATCCTTTCTGTAGGTGAAATTATTGTATTTAAGTGTTTAAATTCTTTACAGATAATAAGGGGACCAACAAAATTTAGACCGTATTTTGAACCACTGAAAAGTAATGTTAATCCTGAGCAATACACACCACAAGAGTTTATATATTATATCCTCCCTCTCACTCTGAACGTAATCCATGTATGTAAGCATATAAGGAAATGCAATGACCTCAGCAGGGCTTGTACTTAAGGTCAGATTCTCTGACCTGTGCAACTAGTGGCTGTTTTACTGATTGTGATGGTCTCAATAAAACTGATTACCCTGAGCGGTGTGAAAAGGAATAGCTTGGGCAGGTTTGTAGGTTTGTACATCCAAAGGTGTTTCATTCTACCTTGTGGTACTACTAAGTCAATGAAAGCACATCTTTTAGAAAAGGGCTTTGCAATATGGACTCTGTTGTTAATATTGCCACATCTGGAAAGATTGAAACTCTCAGTCAGGGGTCAGTCCTTCGGGTTTGCGACATGGGACATAAGTGAAGCAGAAGGTTTTTGTTTGCCAGATGGAGCAATGTGCATTGCTATTTTCTCACTAGCAAACTGTAGGTTTAAAAGAGAGAAAAGGGGTGCTCGATGGCTGTAGAGCTGAGCCAGTGAATGTTCTATATGCTTAAAATACAATTTTTTAAAAAAATGCATGAAAGAATGGAATAAAAATCTTCCCTGGACCATCAGATAGAACTCCCTTCAGGAGATCAATGGTGACAGGGAGACTGTTCTGGAGAAATTCTATCAGCTGGTGATCCTGTTATAACATGGTTATAAATTATTAGATCACCACTACTAGCCATCTTTGGAAGCAAGACACTGGGCTAAGTGGGATTTTTGATCCAGTAGATGCTGCAATTCTCCTGTTCTTATGATTTGTGTCATGAAATAAAACCTTACAAAGCCATTTATTTCTATAAAATTTCAAATTTCCATTGTGTTCACTTCTTCCTTCTGTCTTTCCCCACCTCCCCCCAGTTTCTTTAAAGGCATCTGTGCCATTCATTCTGGTGTGACACCACATGCAAGTGTATATTTCTGTATATATCATGCTGGTTTCTCACAGTTTGTCTTCTCTAGGAAGAAAGCAGACAAGCAGGTTTTTTTTCCTACATGTTTATAGTTGTGAAGGTCCAATGACAATGAATGAGATTTCAGAGAGCAACAGTGCTTCTGTTGCCATACCAAGAAAAAAAGATGTATTCTCAGCATGTTAGTGAATATGGGGTAAAATCCTAGGGAGACAAAGGCAAAATCTCAGCAGAATTGAAATAAAAACTGTATTCCTGTTTAATACTTTACATGCTAGCACATTTGCAATCCAGAGATGACTGTGTATTTCACAACATTTCAATAGGCATGTGATGAGAAGACAGAGGAATGCAGTCCCCAATATACAGATAAGGGGTCTCTGCAAAGCTGTGACTTGCCATGCTGGATATAAAAGATAATGCAGATAAAAAATCATAATGCACAACACGGGTTGATGGTGACTAGGGAGGGGGAAAGAGAAATGCCAGAACTGACTGAAATTTCCCTTCATTTACACAGCAAAACTCCACAGATAGGTATAATTTTTTTGTTTGTTTTGTGTCATCATCCTAGAATTGTTATCACTCTCTGTGACAGGTTGCATCATTATAGTGTACCTTTAAGGCTCACGTCAGAGGGAGCAAGTAAAAGTGAAGAGTGCTATCTGTGTTTCACATACACAGCAGATTTTTTTTCCATTCTGATGTGTGAAAAATGCATCTTTCTGGTGAGAGGAGAGGGAAAAGGAAATATGAATTACTTTATTTAACAATCTCAATGTATTTTGTTTTCAGCAGAAAAAGAGTTTTCCTGGAAAGAAAAGAGTTTGCAAATGTTCAAAGGACATTGGACAATTACTTTGAAAAAGTACCAAACTGATGCTTACTAGAGATGTACAATTCCAGGCTATTTCAGGAAGGCCCATAGCTGGCAGCAGTTGGAGATTAGGAGAAGTCTAGGGAAAGGACCCTGTTCTTATACTCTGTCTTTACAATCTTTCTTGGGCATCCACTTTTGGACATTAGTGGAGTCCAAAAATGTGCTGTCCACAAGCTAGAGGATGGAGGCCCTGTATATAGATACTGGGTTGGTCCACTTGGGCCTTTCTCATGAGATTCTCTCCTCACCATGGGAGATTTTAGGACTTGTTGAAGGGTTCAAGAAACATTTTACATAATAGATTCATGAGGGGAAGAACAAAGCAGTTTAAGCACAGGGTCACTTGCTGGATGGCGCCCGAGGAGAAGAATTCGCAAGCCTGACTTCAGCATATTAGATCTGAACCCAGTGAATGGAGGAAGTGTTCAGGAAGATGCAGATGTGGATTCATCAGATGAAGATCCACTAGAGATGGAGCAGGCAATAGTATGAACTTCCAGACACCATCTGTCTCCTTCATCACACTTCAGCAAAACTGGGATCTGAAACTTGACACAGGTATATGAAATTAAATGACCAGGAAGGATGGGGAGTCCTCGAGGGGTTAATTGCAAGGCATCATGTGAAAAACTTCCCATTCCTCAGGGCATGGACCAACATTTCCTATCTACTCAGTCTCAGGTGAATGTGCTGCCACCGAGCCCCATATACTCCTCTGCTTGTTTTCCTTCTGCCTTCTTGCCATTTCCATGCAGTGACCTTCCCTCTCCCCTGCCCATGATTCACTGAGGAGCAGAAAATATGCTCCCTAGAAATACACTGTCACTCTCTTCCTACAGGATTCCTCTGCAGCAGGGTGGTATAGGATTGCAGGTGCCTGAAACTGCACCCTGGGTGTCCTCTTTCTGGCAGGAGACCTCTAACCACCAGGCTATTGTGCAAAACAGGTGCTAAACCACAGTGTTTTAAAAATGGTTGATGGAAGCCTAGCAAGGAGATTTCCCCAGAGGTATGAGTGCAGCAGTGCATACTTTCTGAAGGAGCCACAGGCAGGTCATAGACAGGCACCTCCCTCAGTCATCCTAGAGGAAAGGACACTACTCAGCATTTCAAGAAACTCAGGTGCCCTGGGTATCTCAGGCAAGGCAAGAATAACACAAATGCCTCTCTTCTGTTTAAACACTATCAGATGATTAGTTGTTTGTTGCCATGATCAATTAAGTTTGTTGCATAGAGTGTTTGCTCATTTTGACATACTATTTAATTATTTCTTTTTTTTTTAGTTCAACCTGCCCTTTATCCTCCTTTCTGGTGCGTGCTGAGGTTATCTCTGTTCTTTCAGTTAATTTGGGGCCCAACGGACTAATTTCTGAACCCCAGCTTCTCTTTCCTCCCCACAGTAAGTGCAGGAGCTGGCTGGGGCCTCGAGTATGCCAGAACTGAAACTTGGCTGTTGTGCAATTAACACTGGGAACCTGATTAAAATTCACAAGAGCCAGGGGCATAAAAGGCCAACTTTCCAGCTGCCTCCAAGCCTGCTACTGAATTCACCCACTTTAACTTCATATTTACAAGGTGAAAAGGAATCTGTGCAGGCAGACAGATGCAGCATTAAGAAATTTTTTACTGAGTATATAGTTAATATATTCTTTTACCAAAGTTGTTTTGCATATTGTTGATCACGGACTGATTGTGCTCTAGGTTATACATAAAACCTCCCTCCCAAACACGTACACACATTTGAGTATTTTTTGTAACAGAAAACTTAGTACTCTGCTTCTTAATGAGTGGTGCTGATGGGAAATGACCCCTGCTTTCCTAAACACACAGCAATCTAATTTGAACCTCTGTGCCAATTACTGGCCTCTGTGGAGCACTTTGCTGTGAAACAATCAAGTCACAATAGGATTAGAAAGCGTTGCAGGGAGACCACAAGGGAAAGCAAACACAGGCGTAACTGCAGGTTTATTCCTTTAAATTGTCTGTAAATAGCACTGATAGCTTCCTCAGTGCCACCTAGGTATTGTTTCTATAAATCCTCTGTAGGTACAATATAAAATGAATATAGACAAGGAGTCTTATAGCATACAAACCTTACTCACTGAGCTGGTCTGTCCTTAGGAAGATTGTGGGTGTTTACCTAAGCATCCTCAGAAGACAAAAGTAGACAAAGCAGGACAGACATCTTGGCTGCCTCAAAGAATTTTTTTTTTAAATTCAGACAAAACATTTTAAAATTCTTGTTGCTAAATGAAAACTGTCATTCCTGTGAGAGCAGCCATACTTCCTTCTAGATGTGCATGCATAGATCTGGCAGATAGACAACATGCCTTCAATTCCCCTAAATTAATACTTTGTTCCAATCTGGAACCAACAGTTTAATATGTGGCCAATCCTGCATAGCTCAGCAGAGGCAATGCCCTGCCCAGTATCATGAACGGGCTGACTTACCTTGCTAAAATGGAAGTGAAGCTACATCCCCTCTCTTGTGATGTGCATGTGCTCCTTGGTGCTACTTCTCTTGTGCGGTGGCCTCAAGCTTATTTTGTGTAGAGACCTTTTTCTCTAAAATTGTGCTAACAAACATGTGGGATGTACCCGCACAACAGGACTTACAGTTATTTCTAAACAGCCTCTGTAGGTGGGGCTACTTGACCTACATGAAGTCATGAGGCCACCTAACTTAACTCTACAGACTGTTATGTCCCAGTTTCAGGCGTCAGAGAATAAGATCAAACCAAATGTAGTTGCCAATATTGTCAGTGAATAATAATCACTGTGTAGGTGGCATGAGCTGTGGCTGTCTCTGTGGGAAGGTTTCTTCAGCCCAGATATGCATGACCAACTCTGTTAGACTATGTCATGTTTGGAGTAACCATACTTTCTGACTTGATAAGTGCCCAAATAATGATAATGTGGCCCCAGAACATATCTTTCCTCATCCTTCCACCACTGCACCTTAGCTCTTACACCAAACCACTTTCTACTGTACGTCCATGGCAGCTACCTTTTAAAGCTTCATAGCTCTTCTGTGTTCAGTCAGAAGCACAGGCTGTAGCCCTGGTTGAATCCTGTGAAAAACCTTTCCAGTTCCAGGTGAGTCAGGGAAGGGAGCTCTGACAGATACAGCAACTAACTGTTGTGTGCTGGCTTCCAAAACTTACGAGAATGCCATGGAGAAGACGGAGCAAAGCTCTTCATGGTGTTGCATGATAAAAGGACAAAATACAATGGGCATAAGCTGAAGGAAAAGAACTGCTCAGACTTCATATAAGCAAGTCCTTGTTTCCTGTGAGGACAGTGGGGCAGTGGAGCAGATCTCCCACAGAGGTTATGATATCTTTGTCCTCGGAGGTTCTCAAGACCTGACTGGTCATGAGCAACCTGGTGTGACCTTGGAGCTGCTCCTGCTTTTAGCAGGAGTTTGGAATAAAAAGCCTCTGGGGTCTCTTCCAATATGAAGGTCTGTGATTCTGTGCCTGGTACTTGTTATTTTGACTGACTGCAAAGTAGTGATTCCAGGTTACTCTGTGATTCCATATGGTCTATAATATGTACATATCAGTACCAGACTGAACCTCAATTAACCTATCCGTTCAGAGTGGTGTGTACTAATTTCCTGTCTATCTTTGCAAATCATAATATTATTGAAATAAAGACAGTTCAGCTTGGAAAAAAATCAGGGCAAAATTGATCATACACAAAAGTGGTCTTGCTGGGTTGAGTCTTCTAAAACTATGAATATTTGATCTCTTAATTGTAGCTGTGCCTTGAATGACACTTAAAAACCTCTGATTTTATTTTCATCTTAATAATTTAATTAGATAAAACCAAGATAAGAGGTTTAGTAACATACATTTTGAAATTAATGAGTTGAGTGCCAGAGGATGAACTATATTACCCACTTCAAGTGCGCATACAACATTAATTAATGTAGTCTAGCTTTGTTTTAAGAGCATTTGATAATCTGCTATGTGCAGTACTTACTACTAGTTTAAAAAGAGGAGCCAAAAAAAGAAATAAAGAAGTCAAGTTCATGAAGCCAGTGGAGGAAAGAATTAAATATTTTTTCATAAACATTTCAAGAACAGAAGTAATGTAAGCCTCAGAAAACCAGAAAAATGAGCTAAGGTTAAGACTTTCCTTTGGAATATTGCTCTTCTTTGAGGGGAGACACAGCAGAAAAACAGAAGGAAAGGCATTTTTGTGATAGGTAAGAAAAACATTATTTCAAGCTGCTTAACAAAAAAATTGATAAAAGAGTGAAATGATAAAGGCAATTTAAATGTAAGAAAATTAAGTACTGAACATTTGGGTAACTTTTTTAGAAACACTAATGAGAATGTCTATATTTCCTCAGCATTTTATACTGTGAACAATTAGTTACATCTTTATGACAGGTTTGGGGTTTTTTTTTTGCCTAAAAATATTTTTAGAAGCCCCTCTGGTATCTAATTTTCACCAAAATCTACCAAATGAAAATTTATAGGTTTATTCCTGTTATAAGTAGTAGCTATGTTAGTAGGAATTGTAACATTACTCTTTAAATTCAGTAGCACAGAGACAGGATGATGGAAAGTGTAAGTCCTGTAATTCTGTCATGCAGTTCTGGAGATGTTGTGAGTATTGGAGAAAGGATTGTGAATTTACTGTAATGCTGAGATGGACTGAGAACCTTTATCGTGAACCTTGCTTCTCTCTAATATATGGATCTTTTAAAAGGTATTTATTCTTCATCCTTTTTATAAAGGACATTTTTTTATACATATATATACACACACAAAAATGCTTCTCTTAAGACTGTTTTACAGTGGATTTCCAGATCCTACAGGTGTCATTGATTATACAGTGGCAACATCTTTCTTAGCTGAGAAACCTGGCTGGAAAGAGTATAATTGGGATCTTTCCTTCAGAACTATGGTAACAGTGTTAACAACAAGGCTCTGTTCAATTGAAGCTGGGGTAATCTTTTCCACCAAAGTAAACAAGGAGTCAGGAAGCCAGAGTGAGGATACAGTTAATGAGGAAGTTTGTGAACATTCACACAGAGCCTGTCTGAAACCTCCTTGCCTTTCTCACTTTGCATTCAGTAATGCAGGTTTTACTGCTCATCTCATAATCTTTTTCCCACAAATGAACAAAAAGACAGCTTTCATAAGAGAACAAAACCACTTGAATGCTCACAATTAATGCCAGGATTATGTAAACTATGGCCTTTGTTCCTGTCCTTTTTTTGGTGTTATTATAATCTGACCTGTCACTTAAAGCCATCTGTCAACATGCCACCACCGTTCAGTGAACGGACGCCAGAAGAGGAAGCAGTGTAGATGTATCAACGCAGTGAAGTGCCCAAACTCAGTAAGAGGTCACACTCATTAGTCTAAGCTCCCAAATGTGTGGAAATGTGGCTACACAGCTTGCAGGCCCTGGTACATATCTGCAAGTGCCCACTGTGTGCCTGGACATCTATCCAGGATGTCTAGCTTGGCATCCTGTTGTGTCTTGTGTACACAGCCTTTGATTTTATGCTCAACAGAGTACAGATGTCCCTTTTTTGTGTTTTCAATGAAGGACTAAAAATGCTTGTGGGTGCCTTGAAATCAATATTTATGATGTTAATGTAGTTTGAAGTCTACAAGTTTGAAAATTGAGCCCTGGATTGCATGAATAATACATCACTTTATAACAACAGTACTGGAACTGGAGATGATAGAACAACCAAATGTTAAAAACCTGCAGATGAATAGCCAACATAGTGCAAATGTTGGTAAACTGTGGAGCATGAAAGAGGAAACCAGAGGGAAGACATGAGATGTTCTGAAGTGTTAGCTCCCCCAGATATTATGGGTGTGCAGGAAAAGGGGAAGGGGAAATAAGAAACTGATCTGCATGGCATGAACTTTCTGAGATCATGAAGAAGCATCTCAACTTCTGACAGAAGAGTATCATTGGTGGTCATATAGTGACAGTCCCTTTTTCCTCCCCACACTCTCTGCATTATGAACCAGAACCCAAAGTGGTTCTTAATTTGAATAGAATCATAGAATTATAGAATCATAGAGTGGCCTGGGTGGAAAGGGACCATGAAAATCATCTCTAACAGGTGGATGTCCTTCCTGTGCTGGGACCCCAGAGCTGGATGCAGCACTGCAGGTGGGGTCCCACCAGAGCAGAGCAGAGCAGAGAGGCAGAATCCCCTCCCTGGCCCTGCTGCCCACAGTGCTTTGGATGCAGCCCAGGACACGTTTGGCTCTCTGGCTGTGAGTGCACATGGCTGGGTCATGTCCAGCCTCTCATCCACCAGCACCCCCAAGCCCTTCTCAGCAGTGCTGCTCTCCATCTGTTCATCCCCCAGCCTGTGTTGATACCAGGGGATTGCCTCAGAGCCAGGTGCAGCATCCTTGCACTTGGCCTTGTTAAATCACATGAGATTCTCATGGGCCCACTTCTTGAACTCATCCAGGTCCCTCTGGATGCCATCCCATGCTTTAGGTGTGTCAACCACACCAGTCAACTTACTGTCACCTGCAAATTTGCTGAGGGTGCACTCCATCCCTTCATCTATGTCATTAATGAAGATATTAAATAGCACTGGTCCCAGCATGGAACCTTGAGGGACACCACTTGTCACTGATTCCCACTGGGACTCTGAGCCACTGGTCACTACCCTCTGGATCTGACTATCCAACCAATTCCTTATCCACTTATCAGTCCACCAATGGAATCCATGTCTCCAAATTGAAGAGAAGGGTGTTGTGTGGGACTGTGTCAAAGACATTGCAGAAGTCTAGGTAGACAGCATCTGTAGTCCTTCCCTTGTCCACTGATGGAGTCACTCCATTGCATAAGGCCAATAAGTTGGTCAGGTGGGACTTGCCCTTGGTGCAGCCTTGCTGGCTGTCTCAAATCGCCTTCCTGTTCTCCATGTGCCTTAGCAGAGCTTCTAGGAGGAGCTGTTCCACAATCTTTCCAGGCACAGAGGTGAGGCTGACAAGTTGGTGGTTCCTAGAGTCCTCCTTTCTACCCTTTCTAAAGATGGGTACAATGTTTGCTCTTTTTCCAGTCATCAGGAACTTCACCTGACTGCCATAGATTTCCCCTGACTGCCGTGCTTTTGCAGACATCATGGAGATGGTCTTGGCAACTGCACCAGCCAATTTCCTCAGGACTCTGGGATGCATCTCATCAGGTCCTGTACACTTATGTACACTCACGTTCCTCAGGTGGTCATGAACCTGACCTTTAGGTACAGTGGGAGGGACTTTGCTTCCCCCATCCCCATCCTGCTGTTGATCTACTCAAGAGGTGGCAAGAGAGGTTGCCATTGAAGGCAAAAATTTTGATGAGCACCTCAGCATTCTCCTCATCTGTTACTATTTTTCCAGCACCATTTATTGGTGAAGGTGATACACCTATTTGCACCATTCCTAGCAGGATCTGAAAAATATATCAGACCTCTCATTCTTATGTGGACTTTTCTACAATAAAGTAATGCCCAATAGTTAAGGACAGACTGTCATTTGCTTACAAGCAGCTCCCATGGCATGATATCTAACAGTCAGTCTGTTTACTTTTTATTGCTTTGCATACTTACGAGAGAAGGTTTTAATTGCACAATTTGGCACCTGTTCTTCAAACTCTCCAGTATATGATACATGAGCTCTTCTCTGTGTTTGACTTCCATGGGAAAAGGAAGACAAACTTGTATTTTTCACCCCTCAGCTGTCTGAAAAATAGGAATACTCCTCAGTAATGTGAATTTCAAGATGAGGGGAAAACTCCTTGTTAAAGGTTGTTAATATAAAATCGCTGTTCATCGTTCCAAATTAGCACCACGTTATCATTTTTCTAATTTGGTTTTGGATGGGAAAGATGGAACCAGCTATGAACAAACTTATGACTTAATTCAAATATGAGGAACGCCAGTCTTCAGCAGGATTGCAAAACAACATTTTCTCCTCTGCAAGTAATAAGGTATTTAAAACACTAAAATAATCTTCTACAGAAATTTATAATAATAATCATAATAGTAATAATAATACCACCAATAACAACAGTAACAAGAACAACAGAAGCAATAATAATACACTGGAAAAAATAAAACATCATAATAATGAAAAAAATAAGCTAAGCTGATATAATGTATTTCATGTTTTATACATTTTTACAGCAATTTGGAAACCCCAAAAAGCTGGGCTTGTAATGGAAGTGCTGGCAAACCTGTAACTATACTGGTGTGAATGGAGCTGCTGTAATGAGAGAAACTATTGCTTGGAATGAGGACAAGTATATTCTTCTCTGAGCTTCTACAGTCCCTACACCCCTGGAGTACCATTCGAGACAATGATGAACCGCGGTCTCAATTCCCTTATTAGCTGTAAGACCTAAAAATTATATGTGCAATTAAAAGGCAAAATGCTGATATTACTCATAAGAAGCACTTTGTACATTAGCAAGGTACAAAAGTCTGCTGACACTTTGCAACAGAGAGAGTCAGCAGGGCAGAAGATTAATAGAGCCTCATAAATTTACAGGGTGAAAACAGTGGATGGGGCAGAATAAGCATGTTGTGTTAGAGATAAATAAAGGGCATGGTCATCATGACAAAACATTTAACAAGGAATACACTCCCTTCTTTTAGACAATTTGCTGGCCTAGCATTAGGCTGCTTTATGTAACTACATATAATTACCTCACAGCAGTTCCAGCTAGTATCACAAAGACCTTCTAGCATTTCAGGCAGCATAGTGTTGGGAAAAAGCTCTTTAAAATGAAATGCATTGCCTTGTTTCTTTATTTTCTTTTCTGCAAAACATTCCTGTAGTTTCTTTCTGGTCACAGGCTTGTCCAAGGAAATACCAGTTCTTCCAGATATTTTTAACTTTTTGGAGCTAAAAATCTTCTTGCCTTTGCATGTGTGAAATGGGAAAAGAAGCAAATGCTATTAATCGTGTGTAGACTGTATCTCTCCTCAAGCCTAAGAAGTCCCCTTTTATTTGGAGACAAACACTGGACTGAGAAATCTGTGACACTATTTTATCTCAAGCTATCCTGCTTTCATTCCCAGAAATGAAGGGACAGTGTTCATTACAGGAGGATGTAAACATTAATAAATGAGCACAATAGGAATTAAAAAACAAACTATGAACCAAATGCCAAACATTTTTATGTCAAAAATGTGTTCTGTGTTTTGGTGGCAGCTCAACCTGAATATGTTCAAATTTATGTGTAATATCTGAAATATAATATTTCCAGCGCTTTTAGCTTTCAGACTGACTGAACTGTGGTGTTGAATATGTGCATACGGATGAGGAAACAACAAGGGAGAAGTGTTAAACAAATCAGATTAAATATAAAAACATAAGCAAACATAAGAATAAATAAATATTGTGTTGTAGAGACATATACATCCCCAAAGCAGTGGAGGGCTGGTAAGAGTAAGGGATGTGCAGCTGATATGTCTGTGAGTGTCAGTTTTTCTGGACCAGTAATTCTGATGGGGAAAGAGAGTAAGTGCCCCTTATGCTTTTGGTAGATTGTTGTAAGTGGGATAACTCATGGTGAGAGATTTTTTTTCTTCTTTCTTTTTTTTCTTTTTTCTTTCTTTTTTTTTTTGTTTTTAATAAACATGGAGGCAGTTTGCCCATTGTGTTGCTAGAAATCCAGAACTAAAACAAAAAAGGCAAAATGAAAAAGAGGGACAGTCTGATTTTTCTCATATTTTCATATGTGTAGTTTGTATATTCTAACACACACACAAACACATACATGTTTGTCTCATTCTGTCCAATAGTACCCTTGATAGCAAGATGTTTCACACCTAAACCTGATATACATGTAGTTGCCAGCTGTAGTTTTTATGGTATCGGCAAGTGATAGGAGATACGTACCACAAACACTATGATTTTTCCACATTTTAGGTGTTAAAAGGATACTTTATAATACTGTAATTTTGGTCTAATCCAAATGAAATTTTAATACTCTACTTCACCTCTCTACTTCCTTGTGAGGTGCTGTCTTAGTAACTGTATGAGAAAAAGAAGGTCACACATGGGATAGGAAGTCATCCATGGGATTGTGCAAACTCAGCTTAACTCAGTCCCCTGCTTGTTCACATTGTCAGGAAAAACTTCTTGATGAATTTTGTGGATAACCTGTCTTGATGAGTTATGATGGGGGGTGAGAGAAACATCAGAATCGCTGGGATTGCATGTGACATTTGAAGGAGTTGTGAAACTGAGTCCCATGGGCTCTGTAAAATGAAGAGTGGTCTAACATTGGCAGCTTCCTCCTGGCAGAAGGGATCCTACTGGTCATCTTAAAATCAGTTTACCCCATTGATAATGGTGTAGAATTTGACCTCAGAAAAATGCATTGGCATTCTCAAGGGAATCTGCAGTCTCACAAATTTGTAAAAACCTCCCATACAAGGATTGCAATAAACACAGTTCATTATAGCAAAATGCCTATTTTGAAAAACTTAAAAAAGTGATAAGTGCTGTCCCGAAACAAGAGAATAGGGCACCTTTTTATTGTATGACAGCTTTTGTTCCTTAGCGATGCTCTTTCTCAAGGTTTCGAGGAAGCAGCCAAAATATTCTATGACTTCTCTTTTATGGAGATTTTGCCTTAAGAGATGTTTAAAACCATGCATCCCCAGTGCAATTACCTAAGGAGTAGAGCATTGCATGTAATCAAATATACTGAATTCACTATCAATGACACCTGCTAAATGCCTATGAAGAGGAAAGGTTCTATGACACGACAAGGTCTGTCTGGTCTTAGGTCTTTGATGTAATTTCTTTAAAAGAGGAAAAACAAGTAAAAAAATTTCAAGAAATTTTGAAATCACCAAAATAAAAATACTCCCTTCTAACCAAGCCAGAAAAAACCCTTCCTGTTTTGTAAATTTGTTCTGTACCTGTATTTACCATTATTTGTAAAGAGTAAACATTTTTTAAAGACCGTGTTTTTTTTTTTTTTAATTTATACGCTAAATAATGCACCCTTACTTGGGGAATTAATGCAGTGTAGATTTATTACAAGTAACATTAAAGAAAAACGATAACCATTTACATTTTAAATAAGGTTGTTGTGCTAAATATAATTAGAGCATATGTTGATCTACTTTTTCTAAATACTGCCAGCAAAAAGCCTCCCTGAAAAGTAATATGACATTCCATTTTAGACAACTGAGTGCTTTACTTTCAGACAGAGGATGCTATTCAGGCAAAAATTTCAGCACTAGGTCTCCTGAGATGCTTCAACTTAAATTGTTTTGATAAAAAAACTTGAATAAGCAGGTAATGCTTGGTAGTATACAACTAGGATTCCAGGAAACATCACCAGGAAAATTCCTAGCCTGGTAAAGCCCTCAGACTATTATCCCTTACTGCTCTTCCATGTGGATGGTGATGAAGACACAACACCCTGCACAAAACTTGCAGTTGTTCAAGGAATTAGTCAATAGGTCCTCCTGGGAAATGGCCCTCAGGGACAAGGGAGCAGAACAGAGCTGGTAGATCTTTAAGAATCATTTCCAGGGAATGCAGGAGCTCTTGATGCCTAGATGTAGGAAATCAGAAAAGAGAGGCAAGAAACCAGCATGGCTGAGTTGAGACCTGCTGTCAAACTGAGATGAAAGAAGGAAATGCACAGGCAGTGGAAGCAGGAACAGGTATCCTTGGAAGAGTGTAGGAATGCTGCCTGATTGTGTAGGGGTGGGGTCAAGAAGGCCAAGGCACAGCTGGAGCTGAACTTGGCAAGGGATGCAGAGAATAATTAAAAGGTGTGTCAGGTGGAAAAGGAAGGTCAGAGAAAGCCTACCTCCCTCCCCCAGGAGCAAGGCTGGTAAATGGGTAACAGCGGACAAGAAGGTTGAGGTGCTCAACAACTTCTTTTTGCCTCAGTCTTCAATGACAACTTCTCTTCCCATACCTCTTGGGTGGATGGACTGCAAGACAGGGACCGGGGAAGAAAAGTCCCTCCCACTGTACGTAAAGATCAGGTTCATGACCACCTGAGGAACATAAATGTATGTAAGTCTGCATATGAGGTGCTTCCCACAGTCCTGGGAAATTGGCTGATGTAGTTGCCAAGCCAGTCTCCATGATGTCTGAAAAGTCATGGCAGTTCAGTAAAAAAGTCATGGCATCATAGTTCCTGATGACTGGAAAAAGGGAAAATTCGCACCCATTTTTAAAAAGGGTAGAAAGGAGGACCTGTCAGCCTCACCTCTGTGCCTGGGAAGATCATGGAATAGCTCCTCCTAGAAGCTCTGCTAAGGCACATGGAGGACACAGGTGATTCGGGACAGCCAGCAAGGCTTCACCAAGGGTAAGTCCTGCCTGACCAACTTTACTGGCCTTCTGTGGTGGATTGGGAACAGCCCTGCCAAGTAGTAGCAGCAAACATGAGAACAGCCTTTGCTGGATGTGGCTTTCTGATCTTTTCTGCAGACCAATTTTATATTCACATTAAACAGGAACAAATGGTATTAATTTCAGTGGAAACTATTCCAGGTTATTCCAGGGCTGTAACTTGACGCTTGTGATTTGGTAAAGTACTGGGACACGGTTTACTTCTCCAGTTTATACTTATTGCTGAATCAACAGAAGTTATCTTTTTTGTATGCCCCTTTGACCAGCTACCAACACCATTTACATGATTGCTATATTTGCCACAGTGACCTCTAAACTTTCTGTTCCATGTCAGTTTTCATTTCTCTGCATTTACTGAACAATGCAAGAACAGTAGTTACCTTACTATTTATTTGCATATAGATTTATTCATTGATTTGCCAGAGGTAGCTGACAGGAGGCAATCTCACTGACACGTTAATTGAATTAGTCCTCTGTAGCTCAAACATGCAAACTTTTTGTTTAGCAGGTGTTGCCACTTTAACCAGTTAGGGATTTTATTGCCTCTTCCCATATTTTGCAGATTTCCAGTATACCTGTAGTTTATCCTTTGTTGCATGAAAAAAGCTCTCACTGTATATCATCAAAGTATATTAATATAATACAAAAGCATAACTACAAAAAACCTAAACAAACAAAAAAGAAATGTAACATTTATGTTTACAGATTGGTTAGCAAAGCCTCAATAATACGTGATTACAAGGTATCCCTGTATAAACACTGGGCCAAATTTCAATATTTGCATCCTTTTCTAGGTTCAGTTCTCATTGAACGAAGTGTGCTTTCCTTGAAAAATTCCTTATGGCTAATTGAATCAGTGCTTTCCAGTAAGTGATCAAGGGCTGACAAATTGTTTCTAAAGAAATTAATGACTTGCCTTCACAGGGAAAGAAATCTCTTCCTTCTGTCTCCCATTGCCTGTTGTGATTAATCAGGCTCAATTTGTAAATGGGATAAAGGTGAAGCATTTGAAGACATTAAGGTGCTGCAGCTGGGTCAGGGCTGTGCTGGTATTAACACAGGCTGGGGATGAGTAGGTTGAGGACACCCCTGCAGAGAAGGACTTGGGGGGTGCTGGTGAATGAGAGGTTGACTTGGCCATGTGCACTCACAGCCTAGAAAGCCAAATGTGTCCCAGGCTGCATCCAAAGCAGTGTGGCCAGCAGGGTCAGGGAGGAGATTCTCCCCCTCTCTTACGAGGAAAGGCTGAGAGAACTGGGATTGCTCAGCCTGGGAAAGAGAAGACTGTGGGGATTATCTCACTGAGGCCTTCCAGTACCTGAAGGGAGCCCATGTGAAAGGTGAGGAGACACTCTTTACAAGAGCATGTAGTGAAAGAACAGTGGGGAATGGATTCAAACTCAGAGTAGGTTTAGATCAAATGATAAGAAAAAAGCCATTGCTGTGAAGGTGGTGAGTCACTGGAACAGCTGTCAGTGCCCCATCCCTGGAGGTGTTCAAGGCCCAGCTGGATGGGGCTCTGAATAACCTGGTCTATTGGGAGATGTCCATGCCCATGGCAGGGAGGTTGGAACCAGATGATTTCTAAGGTCCCTTCCAACCCAGGCCATTCTATGATTCTGGGGTTAAAAAGGGTTAATTGATACCAATATCATGTTAGTGATACAGAAAAAATGTATACCTTGAGAGATGTAATATGTTCATATCTGCCCCTCCAACAGAATTTTGTATATCTCACTTTTTGTCTTTTTTCTTTTTTTTAAAGAATTAAATTATTGCTGTTTGAAGGAAGCAACTTGCCTTTCAACCTGTGAATTTTAGTAGTCATTAGGTAGAAATATTTGCATTTTTAGTTGTCCAGAACACGATGACCATGATTAGAGTAAATGTAAACAGAATTTAGGATATTGTTGTACTATGTTTGCACTAAGTACCCTTTTCCTCTGCTCTCTTCTGCATATTGGTTGTTCCAGCTAAACAGTGAACCATAGTTTTGTACATCTACAGCCTAAAAGTGAACCAGATGTGCAAAGATTGTAGTCCTTGTTGATAAAGCCTCATGAGCTAACCTTTATGTACAAATTTGTTTGGCTGTCTTGTAAAAACTGGAGATTAAATTTCCTTTATTTGCATCCAGGCCTAAAGCGGGTGAAACACACTGAGAACTGGAAATTAAAGATAAAAAATGTGCATTGAAAGTTAGGGTTTAAGATAAAAAACATGGAAAAGAGTTTTGTTGCACATATGTTTAATAACTTATCCTTTATCATTTACTTGTTAGCTTTTTCAGCCCTTCAATGTGAAGAGTTTTCACAGGGGCAAAAGCGAGCAGAAGTCAGACTATGGAAATGTAATTGGAGCTGATTTCTAAGGGATATGAGTAAGAAAAGTGCAGCAGTGTTTCATGAGACTTCTGGCTTTGGAGACTGTAACAAAAATTAGCTAAGCCCGATGACCACTGAAGGATATGTTTGCCTTGTTTCATCAAGGTGAACTGAGGCAGCAGATGAGTCAATATCACTTTCTGAAAACCAAATTTTGACATGACTTTTCATGACTGTATGTGCTGTTTAAGATGGCAACACTTTCATTCTTCTGTAGGCTGCATGTCTTGTTCATCTAAAATATCCCTAGTTTTATTGTTTAATTGGCACACAGTGGAGTGGAGTTGGCTTAAATCCTGGCAAAACAAAGGAAGATCTGGCCAGCCAGGTACCCTCCCTCCTGCTCTTTTCCCAAACCTTTGGGCCTGGTGATACCAGCGAGATCTCAATTGCTGGGTACCGCTTCCCATGCCTAGGCACGCGGTGGATACCACTGAAGTTGTAAGACAAACATGATAAAACCATAAAATATGCTTTTACATCTAAAAATCAGGATCAGATTAAAGAGAAGTCCACACTGTCCAGTTTCTGATTCCCAGTTATGATACTTAGAGCAGAGCATACAAAGTACCTACAAGAGCAGGTACCTGCACTTTACACAGAACGTGACCTCATCCTTCAGCAAACTGCAATTCAGGATCTTCATGAAAACTATACCTGAAATTACTTTCCTTAATCTTTATTTTTTTGCAAGATAACCCATTGATCTGACTAACTTGCTCTCTACCCAAGTTCAAGAGTCTGCGTTTACCACCAGATGCGGTAATGACGCATGGGCAAGGACCTTGCTCATCAGATGGAAAATGCAAAGCCGTTTATTGCGCAGTCAGAATTCCCTAAATACCAGCACCCCACAGGATATAACATCATATAAACAGGAAAGATGTTCACCACAGTGTCTCCCAATCACCTGGGGTATTGCACAGATTTTACCTGTTATGGTAATAGGCAAACAATACCCTATAAGGCTACAAACTACAATTAACACTTCTCATAGGCCCAGTCTGTCCATAAACACACAATCTTCTCTCAGTCCGTCTCTGGTGACCTGGATGCACTCCCAGGGTCACCTCTGGGCCCAGGACAGAGGCCCTCTCTCTGATCCTCAGGGCCTATCTCTCTACCACCACCCAGTGCACTCCAACAGCCAGACACTACGCTGGCTGTTGAAACTAAGAGATAATGTGCTTCTTGGTGAAACTGGAGGTTCTCATTCTGCGTTTATCAAAATTAGATTGCTGTGTGGAGCATACTGGTGCATACCTATGCAGAGTTAATCCCCATAGAATTTGGAGATGTTTTCAGGACCATTACATTGGACTTGGTCACAGGCATTGCTGTCTTCATCCTCATATATTGAGAAACAGACACTATCTCATGTTTTTCAGCATCTTTAGTTGGCACCTGTGGGGGTGACCCAAAGCTCAATGAATCTGGTGAAAATAACATAATAACTTTACCCAGATCTGTGTCAAACCTTTGAAGCTGATATTTGTTCATATTCATGTCTCCTTTTCAAGGTGAGAGACAGCTGTGATCATGTGTTTGAAGGCAGAGACAGATTGATTTGAACTTACTAGAGATAGAAATTGCTGGAAAGAACCAGAGGCAAAAACTAGAAAGTCCTGAATTCACTCCAAAATGAACAGCTCTCATAGTTTTTAAAAGATATTTTAAAAAGCACTAGATATCTGTTTTTGTTGGTCTGATGAATTTTGAAAAGGAATGAGCTATTTCTGTAGGCAGAAGTGCCCACAAGGCGTGTGATTTAGGATGATTCAGAAGTAGGCAAAGCGCCTCCTAACTTTGTAAAAAGGATGTGAATCTCACATTCCAAGGAATCCTCAACACCAGGACTTTGGCCCTTCTAAAGTAGGACTCACTAATCTCCTTGATAAAGTTGTTCTGCTTTATAAAACTAATGAATTGCTTGCTGAACCAGAGACTTCAGTGCTGGTGTCCCATATCCCAGGTGAGTTCTGTAAACGCTGGGTTGTAGAGTCAATTTCGCCCACGTGCTTTGGCTCAATTAACTTTTAATTATTTTTTGAACAAAAGAAACCATTTTGCAACCAGTTATCAAACTGACTCTTTGCAATACTTTCATAAATATTTTCATATTGCTCTTACTGATCCGAGAAGTCAGATAGAGAACAAGCGGTAATTTTTTGGTTGTTTTGTGGAGGATTCTAAGCAAAGAAACTCAAGTTTTTAAAAAGCTCCTTTTACAAGAGCATTTATACCTAGTGAAACACTGCTACTAACATTTGGGCTTCAATCCTGCAAAGACCTGGCTATTTGCCAAGTCCTGAAGACATGAAACAGGGCTTGTATGCAAGAAAGTCTGTCTGTTTTTTCCAATTATGTCTGCAGTTCTAATGAAAGATAAGACTTCACATTACAAACTTTTTCTTGTTTAACTCTAGGCTTTGAAAGTAGTCTCCTTGGGTTTAATTACAGCATGTAAATTCGAGCGCACATATCCCTCCTTACAGGATCAGGGCCTCGGTGCTTATCAGGGCAGGTCAGGTATTAAGAATTGTTGTAATTCCTTAGAACAGCTCTGAAAATGTGTTGATGCATTCTCTTGTATTTTGATGTGCTGGTATCCAACATCTTGTGAGAAGAGGAAATATCTTCCTTAGATGGATTTATGGGGAGCAGGAAAATTAAGCCCAGGCTGACACAGGTGGAGTACAGGCGCCAGATTGCCAGGCTGAGCCCCACCCACTGAGGGTGAGTGCTGCTTTTTCAGACCCATCCCCTGCTCTTCCAGTCTTTCTTCAGAAACACTGGCAGTCCTTAGACTCAGCCTTAAATGTAGGCCTTCAATAGCTGGCACTTCTCCAGCTTTGCACTCTTTTTCACACAACAACTCTTATTTTTAAGTATTGATGTGCAGAGTTAGCCTCTCTGGTGCCAGCTCAATTCCTACTCAATTCCTGCTATTGTATTTAAAGCTTTGATTATAGTCAAGTGCTATTGAGGGTTTCCGGTGAACTTGTAAAAATCCTCTTAATCAATCTGCTCTGGCTGTACATTGTTCACAGCTCTGATTAAATGCACTGCATGTGTACTGTTTGAGTACGTAGCTGTCAATCCATTTGTCTATCTATAAAGTACACATGCAAGCATATTTTTACATACATTCGTGGGCATATGAAACACACAAAGCATATGAAGGCACATTTATGACCTCAAGGAACATCATCTTATTGCAAAAGAAGTAACAGCGTGGCTCATTCTCTTAAAACAGTCAAAAGCACAGTGTTTGGTCATCAGAATTAACCTGATGGTTCCTTTCTGTTGAATAATTGTCTAATAATAGGATTCATCCAAATCATTTGTCAGACTACTGGCCCAATTCCAGTACTCCTTGCAGTCATTGTCCTGTGTTAGGACACATTTGAATTAGTTTGCAGACAGTCAATACTTACTTTATATGATTTTAAATTGTGATAATTTCATTTTGGGCTCGCTTGCAGATCTTGCAGTACAGATCAATATATTTGACCATTATTTCTCATCAAAGCACTCTAATTCCTTTCTATCTTGGAGAGACTAAAATAAATAATTAGCAGAAGGTAGTTCAGCTAGTATTATATATACTATTTTGAGGTTAGGATTGTTTCATATTGAAAAGTTCAGATGTTTTAGGCCAGGAAGAGCACACAAAAATTGAACTTAAAACTTCCAATTTTTCAGTTGTTGCATCTCAGGTAAATACATTTCTACAAGTCTTCCTCTTATACTGCAGACTTTACCAGACTCTTCTTTCACAGAAAAATAGGGAGGACATAATGTGTTTTGTACCGGCACTTATTAGAATAATGGGGCAGAGTTTAAATGCCTTGAACCCACGGAAGAATAATTGCAGCTGGATCTCTTGACTATGAGTGTCTCTATTTTTGCCTCCATGTCTCCTTGTCTCAAGACTCCAGGTGGGAATGGAGCACAGACTATTAGATTGGGACCTGACAAGGGAGGTCACCAGTAAAAACTGCTATTGCTTTCAGCCATGTGAGGCTGATTGTAACAATACACTCTTAACACTGATAACATGCTACAAAGCTCTCTGAAAATCTGATTTGTGGCATTTCTCATTATTGTTTCCCGACAGTAATTTGACAATATGAAGAAAACCTCCAGGTTCAAAAATGCCTTTTGGTAACCAACTGAAGTTCTTTTTGAGAATAAATTTTAAAATGTTTTGCTGCAATAATTTTCATAGACGTATAAAATATTATATTTATAGTTGATATTAAAAGAGATATACTATATATATTGTTATCATATTACTATTATGTTCAGTATATAAACCACATAAATTAAAATATATATTGTTCATTTCACTGACAATGCCTTGGCCAATACAGTATAGTGAAGAATACTTTAAAAAGAGCTTATGGAACCTTCACTTGGGATTTCAAAGCTAGTTGTTTACTTCCTAGTGAAAGACACTGAACTTTGCACAAGGCATATATTTACTGAGGGTTGATGTGTTGAAGATTTTAAGAGTTTTCCAATTATTGATCCTTACTGATAACTGGACTTTGAAGGATTTTCCCCTGAAAAAGGAGTACAGTATTGGGACTTTACTCTTATGGTGTAGGTGTACAACCCACAGGGTGCCACCACAGAAAATCTGCACATAAAACCCAACTATGTAAAGAGTTGTATTTTGGGGGCATAGTTGTGCACATGGGTGGGAAAACATCATCTTCTGCCAAAGAGTTTGCAGTTCATTAGTTGTATGATCACTTTAGAGTGATACAAAGTATCTCAATTTCACATTAGGCCACTTTATTGAACCATTTTTTGGCATGATGTTAATAGCTTCCATTTTCTTAATAGCTTTTAGCAATCCAGTAAGCTCTTAGCAGCAATATTTCGTCCTTCAGTTCGCAGCCTTATGGTTTTTGCTGTCATCATGTAAAAACATAAAAGATTCTTGCTCTTTTGGATGCCTATTTCTTCCCTGCAGCTTACAGATGGGTGTGCTCAGTACATCAGGGCAACCTGCCACAATGGGGCCAGCACTGGTCCTTGCAGTGCCGGGGAGACCTCAAAAATCTTGCACTATCTTCACACCGCTGTAGCCAGTGGCAGACAGTTTGGCTGTCTTTCTGGCCCATTTAATAATCACATAAATCATTCCCTGGAAGAACTTACACCACTGCTCTGGCTGGGTTGATGAGCTTGACTTTGACAATGGCCCAGATTTAGGGCGATTAACACTTTCAAACTTTGCTGAGATAACCACTGGAATATGAGCCAGTTCCTCTTCAGCACTGCTGTTAAATTGAGGCTCACATGGTGAAAATTCCACAGATATTGTTAAGACAAGGTAGCTAGGTCTGATAAAATATTTTAACAATCATTTCTGTCCTAAAATTTGGTGTAAATCCAATTATTAAATTAGAAATTTCTTGTGGAGTGGCGACTTTGCTTCTGACTCACTCTTCTTTGAAATCAGGGGTATGTCCCTCTGCAGATGTTAATGGTACACCCAAGAGAAAATTTTCATCAAGGTTCAAGAGGAGCCAGTTATGCAGAAAAAAACCCCAATTTTATTCCATGATCTTTGGTGTATTTTCAAGTTCTCTATTTAACTGTACTTTCATCAAACACCTATTATTCATGGAGGATATGTGCAGTAAATGGCTTTTATATCTTGGCAAGTAGGATTTTTTTTTTTAATATTATGTTGAGATTTAGTTCCATAATAATATTTTTAAAACTATTACCAGAATTCATATCCTGGGTTAAAAAAAAAAAAAAAAGAAAAGAAATTTAGTGTATTACAACTGAAGACCCAAAAATGTGGTGTCTTTCACTTTGGTTAATTATTTTAGGGAGGAAGCTTAGTTACACAGGAATGCTGGACTTAATTTGACAGGGAAGATCATCTAATCAGATTGTGCATGTGTGTGTTTATTTTTTATTTTCCTATATTTAAAAAAATCTTAAAGCAGAAGCAGGTTCTCAGGCATAGAACACCCTCAGGTAAATTTCAAAGGTTTGAGGCATGGTGAGAATATTAAGATTTTTCAATGTTTGTTACAGTCCTTGAAATTTTCTGCATAATATTTTCTCAGTAGTCTTGCAATCTGTGTAGTCTCTGAGATGTATTGGTTTAATTCACTGAATAAAAATAGTTTAAACATCTTTCCTCTCTCCCTATTAGCAATTCAGATTCAAAATCCCAAGTATCACAGTTTAACTTGGAGGTTCCAGATTAAATGTACATTTGGCTGTCACAAAATCTTCTCTTTACTTTTAGAAGAAATGAAATTTACCTCTCTAGGATCACCAGAAATTAGTGGTCACTATTCCTTTAATTTACCTTTCAAGTAATGATGGAGTTGATATAGTTGTTGGATATGATCTTCAGTATAATACTCTAGCTGCTGTTATTTTTATTGCTAAAATTAATTATTATTGTCCTCAGAAGTCAAAATATGTCCTTATTTTGACTTTGCTTTCAACTTTAGGATATCAACACTGCTTGATACTGGAATTCTTTGGGTTCCTGCAGTTTGGTTTCTGTACTTGGAGAAGGATATCTAGCAGGGCATAAATTTCTTTTAAAATGAAGACATTTTTCTTATTTTCCACAGCTGTGGGCACTGATTTTTTTTTGTTTTTCTTTTCAATCAAAGTATTGGTGGAGTGGAATTTCAGAAGTCCTACAGTGGAGGTGCATGTTGCACTTATCTGACATTTCTACTTGGGCTAAAAAAAAAAAAAAAAAGTAGTAATTTTAGAAAATTGTGGTTAGAAAGATCGATCTTATTTCTTTTGCAGAGGATAGCTCCTTTACAATTACTTCCCTGCTAGGCATCTCAGAGCTTATTCAGTTGAACTTCTGCAGAGCATCACAATTCAGTATGTAAAGCCAAAGGGCTGTGCTCATCACTGTCATTTTTGAGGACAGTTTTACCCTATGGCTTACAGCAACTTGCCATGCCTAGCTTTTTATCTCCTTAGAGCTCCTGTGTTGGAGAAAAGTGAAGTATTGTCACAAGAACAATTGATGTGTCTATGCAGACCAAGCCAACAGCAAGGATTAGGCTATTCTCACTTTGTGAAAATATGAAAGAGTCTGCAGAAGTCCCTGTCCACACAAAGGCTCCCTCTCCTCTGCTGCATCTTGAAGTTCAAGGACACAGTTGCCACAGAACTGGATGAAGAAAACCAGGCTAAAATGGCATATAGAAAGACTGGGCAATTTTAATATTTTAAGGTGTTTCCTCAGAGATAGTGTCAGTTGATGAAAAATCTGTACCCACAAATGGGAAAAGTCACTTTGCAGTGTTCACACTTCACATTCTGAACTCAATCTGGTCAGGAGACTGGACTCCATATGTGCAGAGGATATGATTTTCACAACACGTTGTGGATTTTTCCTGGTTTAAAATGTGTTTGAACAGTTCAAATAGTTAGAAAATTCTGTGCTTTGAAGAAGTTTCCACTGGTGTCAAGTCCAATAATGTATAGCTTCTCTAATATAGTGAGCAAGTCCTGCCTGCCACATGCTATGCTTGCCCTTCTGAAGAATAATTTTTATATTCATGCTTTTGTTTCTCATTTGCAAAGTTTGTAATGCTCTAACTGCAAGTGTTTCACACTTGAACCGCAGTAAGACATTTCTGTTGCACTGCTTGGCACCTTGGGATTGTCTATAATCTTCTGTGGGAAAGTCTAAGGCTTCTATTTTTAGCTTTCAATTCCAAATACAATTAAAAAAAAATTCTTTTTAAAGTAAATACACACAGTACAACATATTTACCTAGGGATGTGACATATTCTTGTATGTAGTCTTCAAAACAAGACTAGATGTCTTGCTAAAGAATAAGCTACAGCTTGGCTTGTTGGGTTTCCTGAAGGGATCACCGTGTTGTGCAAGAGGTCACATTAGATGACTACAATAGTCCCTTGTGTAGTTAAAAATCCATGAATCTAAAACTGTACAAATATAAATAATAGATACACGTATGTAAATAATTTGCAAAATCTTTTCCACTGAGGAAAGGAACAAAGAAATAATTACACAGGAGAGAGATACTTGTGATGCTGTGTAACAGTTCACCAAGGTACCATAAGCCATAGCAAGGATTGTGACGTGTCCTCAGCATGGCAGAGCAATAAATTACTGTTGTAAGCATAAAACAGACCAAATGTCAAAGAAGTCTTCAAAATAAATAGTGCTTCTTACTCATGTTAAAAGACAAATTTTGTCTGAGGGAGCCACAAAGATTTTTTTAAGTTAACCAGCATTGTGTAATGAACTTAGTGCCTGTTATGGAAATCTTTGCTTCTTGTAACAACATCACTGTGGGAAGACTACAGGATATAATGCACCTGTGGACTAATTTAGTATTGCAAATCCTGGGTTCCCAAAGAGGAAAAAATGCCACTTATTTTAACAGGAAACAAAAAACTAGTCAGAAGTAGACCTTGAAATGAAGTTTTTCATACCCATTTATGGGTACTTGAGAATTTGATTCTTCAGCATTTCCACGGGCGGTGTGTTAGTAACAAAAAAATTATCTTCTGCATTAATTTTAGCTACAAAATTTTCATGCATGAACACATTGTAGCAAACAAAAAGACCATTCTTGTAAATGCAGTTAATTTAGTATCTATACATTATCCATGGTAGTAATGGAATACAAGTTACTGATTTCCACCTCAGTTAAGTATTTCTGAGGAAGATTATTCCTTATAAATTCCAGAGGCACAAAGTTGCTGTTATTAGTGTGTGGTGACCTTGTGCAGCAATGGCTCTCTTTTTGTAGAGTGCAATAGATTTTCCTAATTGTGGCATACAGAGCTCTGGTGTGTGCCCCTTGACACATCTTCTGCTAACTTGATACTCTGCAGAGGCACTGGAGATTGATGAAATTGCAGCAACATCAGGAGCATCAGAATAAACTGGCTGCAGGATGCAGAGGTGATGGCTCGTCCTACGAAATAAAACATTTCCTTGCTATTCACAGGTCTGGCTGGTCCGTGAGACTCAAACCAGAGGAAAGGTCTGGATGTAAAATCTTAATGAATCCTTTTTTTCCCCCTCCTTTAATTGGAAGTTTGCCAATATCTTTAGCTGAAATCAGACACTAATATTGCTATATCCATCTCCATTATATTTGTTGATACTGCTATTGTTGTTTTTACCAACAACAGAAAGGCTGTTCTGTTTGAAGTAAATAATTTTATCCTCTAATAAAACTTCTCAAAATAAGTAGCAGAGGTAAAAATAAACTCTAAAAATAATCCTTTGGAAGAAATTTATAATCACAATCAGGAGGATTCCTAAAACTGAAATCATAATTTTTACAAAATTTCCTCCGTGCCTTATGATCTTGGATGGTGCCTACAACGAGTTAGGTGTGGTTCCTAAGCTTGAAGGGGCTCAGGAGCTTATCAAATTTAATGGGATTCAGATAGTTAATCATGTAGATTTGAGACTGGTGCTGCACCACCTCCCTCAGGCTGCACTATGGTCTCTCTTTTGGTTTTATTCAGTTCTTTTAAACAATCTAAAACACTCACAACAGAGACAAAACCAGTTGTATTTGAATCTTACACTTGTGATCTCAAATTTTTAAATTAAATAGGTAGTAAGTTTTTTTTGCAAATGATCAGATCTTTCTCTCCTTCTCCCACTCTCTCATGGAAATAGACGCAGTTTAGCCTAAAACTGATGAATTCTGGAAGGCTAAATTTGGGTCAAGGTGAATACTACCCTGCCAGCATCTGCCCTTATGACTTAAACACTTTCAAACAAGCATTTATAGCTCCCAGTGACTCACCAGGAGCAACTAATACTTGCCCACAGAACAACCTATCCTTGATATACCAAATACCTCTCACACTTGGTCTTGAAAGAAACATCCTAGGTTTTCTCCCTAATACTTAATAGACCTATGTCTCACTTTGAGCCCCCCAGATCCTGCAGAGCTGTAATTTTCTGTTGATGGTCTGATGATTTTTCTCACTAAGGGAAGTTCTGACTTTCAAGCTGTTAACATTTATTTTTTTCCATTTATATTCACACTTACTGAATTCTCTGAGTGCCTAATTTATAGACTTGCCTTCTCGAAATGGCTCACCATTTTCCAAGTCTCTCTGCCTTGGCCATTTGAAGAGACTGCTGTTTTAGCTCATTTTTCTTTGTTTCATTTCAAGCTATTTTGCTTCATTAAAGGAGAAGGTTAGATTTTTGAAAAGCACCAGCATGGACCTTAATTACTATTCCTATTTCAAATAATGTGTTAGATCAAAGATTGAGGTTCATCTTGTCTATCTTGTCTGTCCCCAAGTTACTCGTGAAGGTCTGTACTAATTGGACACACTCCTTTTATAGACAATGAAGAAAGATATGAACTTCTAGACAGTCTAAAGATAGGAAAAGTGAATCATAAAACATTAAATGCTATCTGTCTTAAACACCTATTTTGGGCTGGAAGGACAAAGAAGTCTCTCTCCATTGGTTATAGAAGCACCCTAGAAAACCATCTAGGATAACATGAATAGGTTTTAAATGGCTAAAGTCAGATGAGATGAATCACATAAGATATTTGTGATTTATTTGGAGATGTAGTAAGAAAAAAATCGGAACCAAAACCAGACATTTTCTTCTCTATAACTTTGTTTTCAGCCATTGCTCTTAATCTAGTTACTTCAAATCCCGAGTCTTTGGACCTATTCTGTTGCATTAAGAATGTATGCAGGTCATCTCATTTCAGACAGATTTAATGAACAAAAGTATACCTCTGGAATTTTCTAGAGGTTTCTTATGCAGATTTTTTCTTATGATTTAGAAAGCAGACATCTGAAGAAATAAAGATAAGCAATGTTCCAAATGGTGAAAAAAATGGCTGTACGTTGCACTTGAGTTTATAGGATAGAATTCTAAATTATTACTTGAAGAGTAAAGAGAGTTGGATATTTTTTCTTTGTGAAAGTCAGCATCTGAGTACCTAGAAATCATTAGGCTTTAGATTAGATGAGCTCATCAGAGACCCCACTAATTTCCTCATTAAATGTGGGTTTTAATGCCTATCCTGAAACACACAGGTTAAAAATGTTGCATTTAAGTTTCAGAGTTCTTCAGTTCAATGTAGCAAAACAGAGTGATTCATGGGGGGGCTGATAAGAAGAACTCCAACTATAAGCTGTGAGTTCACCACATGGGAGACACTGAGAATAGAGATCTGTGTGCTGCTGACTGATTGCTCAATGTCTGAGAGTCACCAGCTGGCCCTCCCTGGGACAAAGCCAAGCAAGTATCTGGCAGAGATATTCCCCACAGGGAAAAAGAACTGTTGGGTCATCTATACAAGGTACTTGTGAGAGAAATGAAATATCAAATGCAATTCTGGTTCCCCCAGTTTTAAGAAAGAAGAATTCAGCCAGTTACAAGTGCAAGTCATTCTGTTAGTGCAATCAGGGGAATACAGAAAAGCAAATATGAGCAAAGACTAGGAAGATGAAAGGGGAAAGTATTGTTCTGGGTGTATCAGGAGGACTGGTAAGAGAGACCTGTTTGATGCAAAGGACAGTGTTTGCTAAAGAAAGTGTGCTAAAGAAAGAGAGTCGCTCAGGCTGAGCTTAGCTGGAATTTAGAGAAAGTTCACACATTAAAACAGGACACTGGCACAGCTTTTCAGCACAAATACTGGTGGGGAAAGCCTCAGTAGTTACATAACAGAAACTTGATCCACTTATCAAAAGGCTCATAACTCAAGTATCTGTGCTGACCCAGGAGGTCTATTCCTCTCCTACTCATTTTTTGTCCTTCTAAATTGAGCTTACATATGTGTCAGCTGTTTACTCTCCTGGCATTTTATGGTTGGTTTCCATGCTTTTCTTATCTGCTTTTTTTTTTTTAAGTCAAGCCTTTTACATTTGGAATACTGATCCTGTCCCATTTGGGAAATATAGCTGTATCTGAGTTAATGAAATATTTTTGAAGTGTTTTTAGTTTTATTAATTTTCCTTGTAATTTCTTTGCCTTGTAATTAGAGTATTTTAATTAAAGAAAGCTTAACAGTTTTAAACACAAGTTTAAAAATGCCGAGAAACACTCTCCATCCCAGAGAAAAGACTAAACCTCAGCTTATGGAAAAGTCTGAATAGTGGGGTGAAGACAGAAAACAACAGTAACTACTTTAGCTAGGAGCTGTTAAAAATCTTTATCAAATGAGTGCATCCTTGTAGTTGGAAATTACTGCACCCTGTTCTAACAGAACAAACATTATTTTTCAAGAATTCACACGAGGTATCCAACAACATGTGTTACATGACTGCCACCTCTAATTTGAATTAGTATAATTTTAGCAGTAATTAAACTGTGATAAATTAATGTAACTTGAAGAACTGAATTAGCTCTCTAGAAAACAGCTAATTTGTCTGTATTGAAAGACTGTCATTGCATTTGCAATAATGGCTAACCCTCAAGGGGTGTCGATGCTCTAGGGATAAACACTACTTTTAGATCAGTGTATGTTTCTCAGCAAAGCCTTTTCTCTCACCAAGTCAAAAATGCTGTATCACTGTATCTGTCTCTCTGTCTGACATAATTTTTTAAAAAATGAGAATAATATCAAATGGACCTATTAAATACTGCTTGGCAGACTACCAGCAGTCTGCTTGTTGACCTTTCACCTCATATTGATTTATTCTTCAGTCATGTTTCTTGGTGATTTTTACTTTTCCTTCGTGCCTTTCAGTTCGGAATAGGGAATCTCTGCCATTCCTGCTGAATAGCACACTATTTGTACTCAACAGTAAAGAATATATCATGTGAGATATTTTGTTCCCTTTCAGGACTTTGTTGGTTCAGTATTCTCTCATGGAATAGAAACTTTTTTCTGTTCCCCACAGACACATATACTCCTTAGTTCCTCCTTCTTCTGATAGATAAGTTCCTATGAGGATATCTGTAACCTAAAGAAACACAAAAATATGTTCCCAAGACGTTAAACACGCCAGAAACCTTCTTGAATAGATAGCAGGAATTTCCCTGTCTAATCACCTCGAAGGGCTCTGCATAAAAAGAAGCATCTTATCATATTATCTAAATATCTTAATAGGATTTGTATTTAGATGGGCCTCTAGAGAGGACAGGTTCCTGATGCGTGAGAGCAGTGATGATGGGAGTGCCCTACCTCCAGGGCTGATGGGCAGCCTCACGGAGAGGTGATGTGTCCAACCAGCTCCAGGGTGATGGAAGTTCTCCCATTTCCAGTGGGCTGTCACAGAGTGGCCCCTGTCATGGGCTAGGTCTGAGGGATTTGAACCTATTTCTTGCTTGTTCATAGCCCCAGACATCTTGCAGGAAAGAACTCAAAGTTATCTTTACTGTTAAATAAACAGTATCTCTGGTTTCCTTCTTACAGTAGTAAGCTTTATAATATAGGTAAAAATAACAAATATAACGATAAAAACCTCCCCCACAATCAGCCTACAAACGTCCTTTGAAAAGGTACATTAGTGGTCTGCCTTTCTGATATTATCCCAAACTTACTTTTTAACTGCCAGCATGTACCTATCAAAGGGGACTTGTCTTTTAATCATTACAGGATCATGGAATTGTCATAAAACAGTTTGGGCTGGAAGGGACCTTAAAGACCATCTAGTTCCAACCTCCCTGATGCGGGTAAGGACACATTCCACTGGATCAGGTCTCTAGCTCTTGTGCTCTAGTGACATTCTACTTTGGACAATTATGTGCTGACCAGATCAAACCAATGTTTAATTTAATGACACGGGAAAATCTTGCATCCCTAATATGTCTGCTTATGTTCCTAACTGCTATCTATCCACCACTTTATTCTGCAAAAACATTTTCCTGTCTCACATAAATGGCCTCTTTACATGGTCAGGGGTGTGCTAGAAAGGTTTTACTGTACCTGTGAAGGAAGCATCCTGTGTCATCCATCATGGGCAAAAATAAAACCAGAAGAGAGGTGTTAAGCTTTAAATGTGGTTTTATGTGACTATCACAAATCTAAGGTGTACAAAGAAATTCAAATTGCAGTCCACTTTTATTTGAATTGTGGATATTCAAACCTGAGGTGATTTAATTTTTTAAAGCTTTCATAGTTGCGTTTGTTTGAAAAATCCAAACGGATTAGGGTTTATAGAACTTGAGAAATTTGGACAAATACATTTTTCAAGGCCTTCATTTAATAGAAAGGAGGAACACTGAAAGGCCACAGAGTTAATTACTCCACCTTGCTGGCCGTGCTTTCTTTTCAAATTGCTAAAGGTCTAAAAGCCTGTATCATTTTACAAAATTGTGCCAAACAAACTGATTTAATAACAGTGTGTGAGCACTTAGAAATGCCCATCTGAGAGAGTGAATCCAAGTGGCTATTTCTAGATTCATACTGGTATAATCAGAGAGCAGCAGAATCTATGAACAAGCCCTAGGGGGTTTGTTGAGCTGATGCTACAGCTGATATCTTGGGCCATTTTTTAATTAAGCCTGCTAATTATGCAGAGTAATGATCTCTCCTTCCCATCCTTTTTTCCATAATGCAAACTACACGAGTCCAGTCTGAGACCATTGTTTCATGACCTATCATAGATTCTGTCTCAGAGCCTGCTAAGTGTATAGAAATCATTACTTTCAAATTAGTGTTATAGTAATTACATTATTATTTCTTTAAAAAACAAAACAAGAAGAAGGGAAAGAAAAATGGTAGAGCAAGCAAAGGATGGTAAATTGTGAAGATAATTACTCAAGTCGGCTATGTCAAGTGGTGCAGGGCACATTATTTATTTTATTTTGCTTTCCAACTGATTTGCATCTAATTCATCTAAACATGGAAAATACCGTTTTTGTTTAAGCATTCTGTGGTGCTGGACTAAGGCCTGTCCTACTGCCTTTCTCTGCTGGAAGACAAAAACCTCTGATTAAGAATGACAGACACTTTCAGTGAAACAGTTTTTTAAATAGCTCTCTTCCCTCAGCCAGGGCTGGTATAATTTCAGGGTATTTTATTTCCCCATTCACGGAGTCACTAAGAACAGGAAGAAATATCAAGTTACGCAGCAGCCAAAGGGACAGATCTGTTTACTTGACAAAGCTAATTGATTATGCTGAGTTCACTCCAATACAGGGTCATTGAATAGTTCTCTTATTGATGAAATGATACTGTCTACTGAGGATATTAACCTCTTTAGCTTTCTGCATTAGCATTGCTGTAAGGTCTTGCTTCAATGTAATATAAATTCCTTGCGCTAAAGAGGAAAGCAACCAAAAGATTTAATTATCATGTATGAGCCTAGACCTTCATACATGAGTACTGATACACACGTATATATACACATACATTTTTATATCTGGAAAATGCTATTGAACATGAGGGGCTGAGTACTTAGACTGAAAGTAGCCTATGGAGATAACATTTGAGTTGTCTTAAATTTTCCACATTTTTGATATTTTTGTCAGTGTTTTGGGATTTTTTTCTTTTTCTTAAACTGGTCTTTGGCTATTAAAATTAGGTGAGCATATATTACACCTTCACTGCGAGAGTGCTAATAAACCTTCTCAGAATTACTTAAACTTATCAACGATATTTTAAAAATCCCATATGAAGAACTCTTTTGTTTTATGGTACCATTTTTAAACATTGCCAAGCATCTGCCTCATAAATGTCCAGTATGATCTAGAGTTTATAAAGACAGACTAAACATCCAGGGTAAGAAAATTATTTAGGTGTCTCTATTTGTTGCTACTTAGTTAGACACGAGTAAGAACAGGCCATTAATTTGGCAGAAAATTGCTGTATTTAAAACCACTGAAATTCAGTTAAAAAGTTATATACTCAATTGCAGTATCATGTATTGTAAAATTTAAAAAATAATAAAGTACAGTAGTCTAAAGAAGCTACAAAATAATTTTTAGGGATTCTCATATAAAAGCTGAAGTTGATCTTCAAAACAGTTTAAGTATCTTTAATTTTCCAATTGGAAAGGAATTTGCTTTAAAATAAAAATACATGAGATAAATTCAAAACAGGAACAGGAACAAAATGGCCCATCTCTGTTGAAATAAAGTATTTCCATTCATGCACATTGAATCACCAGGATGAAATGTTCGTACCTAACTTCAGCCTCTAACAATTCCAGTTTATGTTAGTCACTGAAATATCCTACTGTAGGGACAGAGAAATGTGGGCAGCTCCAAAAGCAATTCCAGATAATATGCGGACTGAATTGCCCTCTGATGCCTGTAGAAGGAAATTCATTTCTGCTGCGTTCTCAGGTGCAATAAATGTCCCTCAGAAGATGCTGGTGTCTCTCCATTTTCTAAAGAAAGATTGCAGATAATTTAGCACTGAGACCCATGGGGTGGCTATACTCGCAATAAGGATTTGTGCGGTATAATCTGAATTCACACACTCCTGTACTGAGCTTTTTCCCCATGCTGAGATGTTTTGGGTCTGACACAGAGCTATAAACAGACACTCAGGCAGTGGGAATTGTATGCTTAACTGGAAATACAGATTCATTGTGCTTGGTTTGGTAATGAAAGCCAGAACAGTGTAGCAATGAGGAAAAACACTTTTAGTTTTTATTTCTGATGTTACTTGTTACAGTTTTGATATGAGAAACAACTTCTTCACTGTGAGGATGACCAAACACTGGAACAGATTGACCAGAGAAGTTGTGGAGTTTCCCTCACTGGAGATATTCAAGACCTGTCTGGTCCCAGTCCTGTGCAATGTGCTTTGGGATGACCCTACTTGAGCAGGGAGGTTGAACCAGATGACCCGATGTGGTCCCTTCCCACCTTATCTATTTTGTGATTCTGTAATTATGCCAGAAATCTGCCCCAGAAATTGTCTCTGATTTAGGGAATCCTTCCCACACTCCTGCAAAATGTATTCAGGGTGGCATTAGGTTTACTTTTCAGCTGTCATTAACTGGACAATTCTATAATTATAATTCAGTAATTATAAATTTAAAATATATAACTTTTTAAATGAATCTGTTTCTGTGGGTTTTTTTTTTTCTGATTTTGCTTTTAGGTTTTTTGATTTGTCTCAACTATATTAAGTCTGTACTACAGAGGACAGTTAGAGTTAACTGTGTGCATTTCCAGGCAGACTTTCTCTCTGATATTCTCAGTGATCTAGTTTTATTGTTAGGACCAGGAAAAAAAAAGAGGAAAAAAAGGAAAGAGTGAATGTAATGATAGTTTCTGGCATGCATAGGCTTTGACGTCCCACTATGGGGTCCATTTGAAACCCAGGACTGTTATCATGCCACAGGAGATGTTAACTCAGTATCACATTTTAACTGGCACTGCTGCATGTCACACTTCCATCCTTCGTGGGTGCACGCCACGTCTTTGACAAAGCACTTTTTTTTTCCTATATACATTGGAAATTATGTGAGATTTGGAGACAAATTCCCCAGGGAGGATGAGCATTAGCAGCCCTATAGTCTCCCCTGGAGACTTCAGCTGTGTGACAAGAAGAGGCCTGAGATGTGACTGAGTAGTAAGAGCTGATTTCAGTTGCTTAATCTCCTCAGCCCCGGGCAAGTTTCTCATTGAGAATATGCCTTGGAGTTACTTTTGGCTAGTCTGTAAGCAGCTGCTTATATGTGGACAGGAACTTTCTTCTTGGCCCAAGGGGACCCATGCTGGAGCAATTGGTGGTGGTATAAGCTGCACAACAGCCAGGCAAGGAGGCTAAAGGATGAAGAGAAATTATGTCTGTTGTCTCTGTACAGGTTTTCTGTCCCCTTTTTCTCTTTTTGCAGCCTAGACAGTTAGAATCTTCTCTTTGCCTGATGTCGTGGATGGTAAAGGTCGAAATCCAAATTCCTGAGAATGAGGCAGAAGATGGCGGTTGACAAAACTGCCCAGAAGAAAATTTGCACATAACTTGTAGAGGTCAGAGCTATCAATTTGCTATAAACTGTTATTACATTTACAAATTAATGGCCAAGCAGAGCAAAATTGAATCAGCGTCTCAAGTTCAGAACTATCAGAAATATTTTGTGGTAAAACCAGTCACTACAAAGCTCTTTCTGGCTAAACTCTTCCTAGAGATTGACTAATACACATTAAATATTTTGACATACTGTATCCATCAGAGCAGTCAAGTCCTAGGATTTTTCTGTATGTGATGGATTAGTTCTGTCTGGCACTGAGTTTTTTTAAATACAAAATTCTGTAACCCCTAGTCCTTTGATTGTGTAGAGTAGTTGCAGTTGCTTGAAATGGACTGGTGAGGACAAAATTCTAATGCAGTTGAATACCCCGGTGCCTAGGAAAATCAGTGTAATGCATCACAATAGGGTGCTGTCCTCATTTAAATCTAACCAAAGTACTCTTTGGGTGGCTGTCATTTCACTGTGTTCTGAAACGCAGCATTAGTGAAATGTCACTTTGTGTTAAGCTCATCGGTGGCCTTTGCTATGTACATTCTTCCATGTTTCTGCACAGAAACAGTGAAGCACACCGGAGTCTCAGCTCTGGAGATCGATTTCTCTTCATGTCTGGTATTAACTTACATCGCCAGGGCCAGGGTGGGTGTGAAAGAGGTGGGCAGAAATGGTGTTTATTCACTGAACCTTGAGGTAGAACTTTAGCAAATGGCTGAGCTGCTTTGTGTTGCTGAAATGACTGCAGTTTTGGTACCTTTTTAGGGTTTGCAATGATAAGAGCAGATCTCTAAGGAGTTGAATGTCTGAGTGATCTAAAACCAGGGCAGTCAAGCTGAAGAGGATGTGTGCACTAACCTGTTTGCACTGAATAGTCTCCATAAATAATTTACAACTATGACTGCTAGCTATTATTACAAAAATACCGGATTGCATTTTGACACATGCAGCCAGCTTGTAAGTCAATAGATACATTTCACCTAGTGTATGCAGACCACAGTTTCAGCCATCCATCCATGTGTGTTTTACAACAATGCAATCTACCATTCCAAAATAAGGCTGTGAAGACCGTTTGAAATACTTTTTAAAAAATCAGAACAGTGATCTGACTATTGCATCTTTGATTGTATTGGTTCTTCATATGTTTCTGTCCCCTCCCTGCACAAATCTTTCAGTTTTAAACGACTATGATGTTTTATTTAAGGGTCCTACTCTGTGGGCAGTGCCACAGTCACTTTGGATCTACTGCAAGGTATCAGGAAACAAGAAATTAAAGGATGCATGCCTGAAATATCCTTTACTGTCTTTTCCTTTAAGACTTATTTGAGTCACTGAGGAAGTATTTCATTGTAGCTTGATTTAACCAGGAAGAGAATTAGTGGGTTTTGCCTCAGTCTTCAAGATTAGCAGAGCAGAAAAAATAGTGGAAAAGCACTGCTTCCTATTACAATACAGTGAAAAGATGCACAACAGTGTCGTAATTAATCTCAGCAAAGTAGGGACCAGGAGAGATTTTTTTTTTTCTGTAATCTAACAAAAATCTCCAATGTCTTAGGTGTTAGATTTCTTAACATGTACTTGTATGTGTAAATTGTAAAATTGTCTTCCCTGGACCTTATTTCTTTCACATAGGAAAAAAAAAGCCATTTATTGTACATTCTTTCTTACTTAACAATGACAAAATTTTCAAAACCTACTTTTATATGAAATCGAAGATCACGTGTGCAGATATTAAAAAAGGTATTTTCATTCTAGATAGAGCTCTGACCAACCTGGTGTAGTGGAAAATGCCCCTGTCCATGCTATGAGGTTGCAACTAGATGATCTTTAAGGTCCCTTTCCAGCCCAAGCCATTCTACGATTCTGTGATTCCATGATTACGGAAACCCAAGATAGAAATAAGAATATGTGCGACGGCAGCTAAAATACAAATATTGACTGTAACTATATTGCACTAGAAAATATATTTTTCTATGCAGAAGTCTAGAAAAGAACTGAAGAGTTGACTTTATGAGACAGTTGAAGTCGTGTATTTATTAGTACCCGCATGGGAATAGTGATCATCCAAGCATTTGATCTGATTAGCTGACTACTCTTGTTTGATATCAATCATGAATTTATGAATTCACAATCCAGCTCTCACATTTTCATGAAGGAAAGCCTTTTTCTTTCTTCCTTATTACATCTTTATACCTCTTGTGTCACGTAGTTATACAGTGAAACATAGCAGGAGTCTGGGAGGATGGGACAGAAGAGGGAATATTTGAGGGGAGAGAAAGCTAGAAGACAAGATGTCCCCATTTTATTTTTCCATGTAGAACACATCCGATGTGGATACAGCATGAAGCAGGCGTTGCTCGCCCAAGTGACCACAACAAACTAGATGGACTGTTACCTGAACATCATCTGCAACAGGTCGATTTTAAGCATCAGGCCACAATTTCATTAATTCAAAGTTCATGCCCACTCCTCTCATGTCAAGCATTTAACATACCCAGCATGGGTTAACTCTGCAATTTGGGTAGACGGTCTTTGCTTCATTGCTGATCACTTCATTGGCCTTTGTTTAAAGAGTTAGGAAATAGAGATGCTTGAAGGGCAGGATCCAGCTCACAGATCAAGCCACCTACAGTCTATAATGTAGGTGTCTGTGTATCTGACTGTCTAGGTGTCTAAGTTCCCACTGATCTCAATGGCAATTTAGTCAATGCAGTCAATGGAGTTAAAGAAGGCTTTCGGCCCACCCAAAATACACTTACGTAAAGTCAGTAGATCAGCCCACCAAGACTATTAAATTGCCAAAATATGTGTGTCTACCACTTTACAGAGGCTCCAGTGTGTCTCTTGGCCATCAGATGATTTCCCAGACTATGTTTTTCTCCTCTAGGTCCTGTTCAAGACCTGTTAAATTCCTGTAGTTGTTTCAGAAATTCGGGTACATCTGAAAGAGTAATGTTGTGTCTGCGTTCATGCAGCTGAATTGAAATCTCTGAACACATCCGTTCCTAGATGTGAGCATTTTTATTTTGATTCTAATTTTGTAAGGTACACTGAACCTTTTGTAAGGTACATTGATCCAAAATGCACTTCACCTTCTTCTGGAAATAGCTCTTTCAGTCTTTCACAGCTGCAAACAGCTAACAGCTAATATTTTAAGGGACCTGTTATTAATCTGGGAAAAAGTTATTACCATTGGCTGGATTCAACCTTCCCAAAGTCATGAGAAATGTGAGCAACTAGTGGAGTTTGTCAACCTATATCTTGACAGAATACTTCTGTGTGACAGCCCTTGGCTTCATGCTGTCTCCCCTCTACTCAGCTGCCCAACCTTAAAGAAATTTGAGACCTCACTACTGCTGCCAAAGTGATTAAAAATTGGTGCAAAATTATCAGAGCCAGAGATAGGACAGATGCAGGCACACAGTAAGTGCACACGAGTTTTGTTGCCTAAGGAACACGACAGATTTCTACTGCTAGTTTAGTTCAATAGGAAAAATTCCTTCCTAATTCATAATGTAATGCCAATCAGATCCATGGTACGATGCAGGATACTGTTCCCTTGAATAACTGGTTGGGAACAAGAGGTTTCTGAAAACCCTGTTCTGGACACCCCAACATCCACACTGGCTGAAAATTGAGAAATAATTTCACTGCTGTTTACATTCCACTGCTCTCTCCAGATTTCTAGTACTATCTTGATTTTGTTATCTTTTTCTGCATAGGTATCTAGACTCCACCTCATATGACATCCCAAAGCAGGCACTTAGCAATATGGGGTGTGCTTTTCACTTCTGCCTAGATCCCTTTGCACAGTGAAGGTCATGTAAATGACAATTAAATATATGGTATAGAATAGTATGAACTTATTGGAAGTAAGGCAACAAATTCAATCATGCTTTTATATCTAAGTCACCATAGGAACAATAAAAAACCTGAAGTCTTTAATCTTGCTAATTAATTCCTGCTTAGTACATTCTTCTAAATGTCTTTTCTTGGGATGAACAACTATATTTGACATATTTGATAAATGACTGCAGACAATAATGCATAAGGGACAGTAAACTGAGGAAACCAAGGGGGAAAAAAAATCTTTCTGTGTCTTAAAATTGTACTATTACTAACCACTAACTGGCCAGACACTTATGAGTATTTGAAATTTGAGTTTCATGCATCCTAAGACTATTGACTTGCTAGGCTGAAGAAGCAAATTTATAGAAGAAAATTTTCAGGAAAAGGCGCTTTTTTAGTATGACTATTTGCTTCTTTAAAGGTGGTTTCCTGAACCAGCTCTGTAGTCTCCATTCCAAATCAAAACAATATTGCTTGGCTCTCGGTAAAATTGCACAGTTCTGTAAAGCACAGTTCCTACTGTATCTCATTTGCTTTTGGCTTCTGAGTTGTCTTTTTCAAGTACAGCCTTCAGCATGAGTAGGTTGGAAGGGGTTCAATAATCTATAATAATCAGGAAATCATTCAGGTTCTTTGATTCTCTCTGAGTGGCAAAACAAGACTCTGTAGCTGGCAGAGATACAAACTTAATTGGGATAAGAACGGATCAGAGACAAGGCCGTGGTCATCCATAGGCATACCCGATGGATAATGACGAGTGCAGCATTTTTAGTTATCAGTCTGTAGTGGGAAAAGACTGTGATAGCTGGATAACACATCTTGCATCAGCAAAAAGCGACCACATGGCGAGGAAGGAGAGAATGGTTCAGTTTGTAACCTAAGAGTTTTCTTCTGATTTCAGACTACCTCTATCCTAATTTAAACTCAGTCCAGCACATGAATAATAAAATTAATAAAACTGTAAAGAATTCTTTTATTAAGATAATATGTGAGGGGGAAACAACCCACCATCCTATTTACTACAAAAGATACATGGCAAAGAGAACTTAATGATTAATTCTATTTCAGAAAGGCTATCCCAAATATTATTATACTTTTTAAAGAAATGCTTTCAAGTAATACTTTTCTGATTATTTTTAACTATGGTCCTCATTATTATTTAATTTTGTGTGATTACTTTGACTGAAAAACAAAGAAAATTTTTTTTCTTTAAAGAGGGTTTTTGAACCCCTCCTCTTCCACCTGTCAAAAAATACTATACAACTGACACATGATCTGTGGTTGACTTTGGAGACACAAAGTAGGCATGTCAAATTCCAATGTGTTATTAGTGAGGAGTGACTGCTTAAAGCTATAAAGAACAAGCTCCTATTTTTAAATAGATGTATTCTAATACACAATTTTGTTCACTCTTGCACAATCAAAATTTACATTAAAGTCTAGTTTTGGATAGAAAAGAAATGTAAGTACAGATCCTTTGCAGTTTTAGGACAGTCATTCAAATAATTTTCACTCCTCTAGTACACCAACATACACAAACACTGGTGACCTAAGTGGTTTTCCTTTATTAGATCATCATTACTACTATTATTCATCAGTGAACTTACAACATCTCTTGGGAGATGTTCTAGGATGCTTGTCAAGAAGTGGCAGGAGATGAAGATAATTTTCATGTTATTACTGTCATGAGATGCCAAAACTGAGAAGAAACATAATAGAAAAGGTCAGCTAGATGGATTTTTGTTCAGGTTAGGGTCAGAATTGCTTTTACTCTGCCACTACAAAAGGTTTGGGGCAAGGAATAGTCAAATCTCACACAGATGTTATTGCATTTTTAACATTAGGATGCCTTTCTAAACCAGGTGTCTGTGACTCCTCGGTCAAATGTAGTTGTTTTTTTAACTTCTTCATACAGGTACCTGTTTCTTCATTACTCCTAAGAGCAGGACTCCCTTCAAATAAATGGTGTAAACTCTAAAGAATTTACATGGAACAGACATGATTTTATAGAATGTTTCCAGAGCTGAAAAATACAGCTTGCAACAGCTGACCTGATTCTTATTTGTGTGGTGGCTTCTACTAAAAACTATATTAATGTCCACATGACATTGTGTTGTAACATGAACACATTCATGACGTCACATAACCATGAGTATACTCTTAAACCCCTGTGATTATGTTCCACATGTAAGAGATTCTGAGAACCTTCAGAGCATCCTGTTCAGCTCATAACCAGTGTCCAGTTAGAGCAGGGTTTGACCAGAAAGTTTAAATGATTAAATGACTTTCTGCTAAGAAAGGGAAGTCTGCTTTGTCCCATCTTCCATCATCAGCCATAGGTTCTTCTCTTCCTTTCTTTGCTACCGAGTCTAGTGAACATGTGGCTGCAGTGTGTCAGTTCAGGAGGCTGACCCGCTGTGATGGTCTTTAAGTGACAATACTTAATATCTTCAGCAAAAACTCATTGTTCTAGAAATCCTTCCCTATGCTTCGACCATAAAATGAATCTAAGGTAAGGAGATTAAATGATGAGCTCAGATATAACTCCTGCGATATATGTTCAAAAGTGAATGATTTGAACACTGCCTTGTTATGACCTACTGGAGAATTCCTGCAAATTATTTTGATTCCATAGATATCTCACCAAATTTCTGCTCTTCTTTACTGTAGTGACTATGGCTTAAAAAGTCAGAGACTACTGATAAGTCCTGGTAACCTGCAAATTGTTAGTGCTATCAACAGGGATGGAGGACGTTTGGCAAATAATGTTTTCTTGCCAAACCTAAATTAAAGTTATGGTGAGACATTCAAAAGGAAGAGAGAGTTCTGCTTGCAGATGGATGTGGCCTTCTAAAGACAAGATCAAACAGCAAAAGACAACTGTGACCTGAGATACTGAATGGTAATGTGGGTTTTGTCCACAGCCACTCAGCAGTGTGGGAGCAGGAGGGCAGGAGTTTTCCTTACGGAAATGAAAACATTTCTATTGCTTTCTTGAAACAGACTGTAGAATTTAATAGAAAACTATATTCCTGCTACAGCATTTTGCTGGATGTTTCATAAGGACTATAAAAGCTTATTATTTGCTATTAGTGTTCTTTCTATGTAAGACTCTATAGAATTCATTCAGTTTAATGCTAAATTTCACAGGGTTTTTCCCTGAAAGATTGCTAAAACATCTTCAGTAAAGAGACACATGCCAACATTGCATTTACTGTTCTCCTGCCCCCTGGTGAGCTACTCTCTTAGGTCTGTTACATGAAATAATATTTTGCGTGTTGCTTATTTGTAATGTTTACTGCATGGTCTATTACCTGCTTTCATGAAAGGTAGCCTAGTTGCATGAACTTGCCAAATGCCAGCTGTAACAAAAATACATAACATTATTTACTCCATTCATGGATTTAAAATGGAGGAGTCAGGGGTATAATAAAATAAATGACAGGAAGAAATGTATCCTATTTAATGTTAAGATTGACAACCAATTGCTTCTTAGGTATTTTTGTCAGAATAATAATTCTTTTTTTCTCCTCTCCTCTAAATAGAGAGTGACCCTGATACATAATAAGATGTAAGGGGTTTATGCTATTGACTTTTTAAAACAATTCTTAATATTGCTTATAAAATTCTGCCAGAAAGTACTCATTTTAATCATCAGTCAGCATTTTTATTATATTATAATCCTTAATTGATTGACGTTTAATCACAGTCTTTGTATTTTACTATCCCTTGTCTCATAAGAGGCAATTTTCTCTTTACTGTAGTTTAACAGCTGATGAAAAAGATTTAAGGAAACCTATAAACTTAAGATTGGTTAATGGTCCCTTATAAAAGAATATTACACTTCTAGGATCCATTGCACAGATGTGATACTCAATTGTAGAAATGTGCATGGGGTTTATTAAATTACAGCACAAATCTTCAGTCTTCTGAATTATTGTTCATGTTGGTATTGTTAGGCAAATGGGGAGACACATTATTGCTTCCAGTTGTTCGCATTACTGTGGTGTAATACAGTCAGAGACAGCTGGCACATTGCTCTAGGCAAATGCAGAGCTAGAGCAGCTGCAGAGTTCTGGGCCCCCAGTGAAGGTCCAGCACCGCTGAGTCAGTTCTGGGTGGCTCATCAAAAGATGGCCAGAAATTAACAGAAAAGTTGCTTTTTCTCAGAGGTAGTGTGCTGAATTTTGCACAGCTAATTAACATGGCCTTTTTCCGTGTGGAAACCAGCGGGCATGCAAAAGCAATAGTAAAGCCATTTCTCCTAGTTATATTGCAGAGGGTGGACTGCAGATACTATTTGCTTTACTTGTGAAAGCACAGAAGAAGATGAGTTCTCAGCCATGGCATGAAGAGTCAGTGTTTTCACCAGTTTTGAGTCCTACTGGCTAACGTCCAAAAAAGAATACACAGGTGTAGGTTACATCTGGCCATGTGACAATGTTGTGTAGAATCAAAGATTTTATGAATTAGGTCATAGACATTAGATTGTTAGAGAATATATCCCCACTCTTCACGGGTTTAAAGATCACAATAAATCATTTAAATAACTAAAATAATCTACTTTGAATTCTTTCACATCTCAGCCTGCTGTATTTTGTTCAGCACATCCAAATTCCATTGATTAAACATATCTTCCAGGAAGGCAATGAAGACTTCAATTGTGTCATGATTTCACAAGTCCCTTAGTAACTTGTTAAAATAGTTGCTACTAAAAATATGAATCTTTTCCACTTTGAATTGCTGTTGACTCAAACCTTAGTGTCACTTTGTGTAATGGTAAGAGGTATCAGGAGCTCTGAGAGTTTTGCTCCTTTTAGGCAACTAACTGGAGTGCATTTGTCTTCTGAGTGGAATCTGAAACTTCAGCCTTAAAGTAGCACTCTGAAACTACTGCAGACAAGGAGGAAACTGCCATCGGAGCCATTCAGGGAGCTGGACCAGAGGTCCAGACTTCCATTTCCAACCTGAAATTCCTTCTGCTGGGCCATATATTAGAGTTCAAAAAAGCCTAAGCTCTTACCTGCACTTCCTAAAACAGCAACATGCTTTAATTAATGCAGTGTATGCTCCAATTTTAACCCAGATCTGTTCTCATAAAGCAATTATTACTAAAAGACCATATAAAGGTGCATGTTCTTAAACTGGTGCCTATTTCATAAGCCGCTTGGAGACTTTACTATGCTCCAGAATTTTGTTTAGAAACACATGATATTTGACTGCTTTTCTTCCTAGTTCAGATTATGTGAGCAAACATCTAGAATGGTGGCTTGGGAAAAAAGGAACTACCACCAAGATCTTGCCAAACCAGATAAGATGTAAATAACGATGATGCACTCAAGAAGGGGAAAGGAACAATTAGAATCTTTACAAGAACTTGGTGTGCCTTTGCTTCCACTTAGAATCCAAATTTAAGTGGTTGGTTGGATCCCCCACCAATTTTTGAAAATCATTGTGTATAGAAAATTTGCCGACCCTTCTTGTCAGCTACGTCTAGCTAAAAGACTGCAACTTTTCCTTTTAAGTGATACTCTGGAGATTATTATGTGAGCTTTGGATGCTCTGAGAGCTGTTGCTGCTGTCTGGATTACACTGCATTACACTAAATTTGCATGAAGGCTAAAGTTAAGGCAGCTTTGGAGACAAAATGTAGCAGTTAGATTTCTGGGTAGAGCTTCTCACTAATTTTGTCAGGACCCTGGAATTGTTCACAGTCCTCCATAGACCTCCAGAGCTTAACATGTTAAAAACTGCCAAGCCTTTAGAACTGGAAACTACCTTGAATGGGAATTTTATTTGTTTTTCTTTGTGTACTAGGGCTGCTACCTCTGGTCAGCAGTTGATGCCCAAATCGAATTCTCACTAATTGAGACATTGAGACTTATTGAGGGATAATTGGATACATTCAGGGTGTCCCTGAGACTCTAATACTTAAGCCCCCTTTTTGGCACAAAATAACTCCATGCAGTTATCTCCAAATGACACCTGTTTAATAGCATTCTTTAACAGGGCTGAAGGTATATTTCCCACAATGATAAAAGGTTGGAAAGGAGTCTCTGTAGGATGCTGCTTGGCTGAGTTCCTGTTGGTATGATTATTTTCATTCTTCTGGGATTTTATTGTATTATTAATGGTATGTGAGGGAGTTCAGATCCTTAGACAGACATCTTTTTAATTATTTTAATCTAAATAAATTAATTGCAGCCACCCTTAGAAATCCATTTCAACTCACTACAAGCTTACATGTTGGTAAAAGCCTATGTTCAGTTCTCATTTGAATTCTTTCCAAACTTTGCATTCTTCTGCAGTGACAACAAGAAATAGAGAATCATAACAATAGAATAAGATAGGCTAGGGTGTCTGCAGGGCCCTCTCTTCTCTATATTTCAGACCATAAAGTCAGGGCAGGAACTGTCTCTTTTGGTGTCTTTTAGGTCAATAGGTCAGATTATCACCACTTGGGATAGTAAGATATTGCCTGGTTGTTAATGGAAGTTTTATATACTCAGGTCATGCTCTCAGTGAATATCCACATCTTTTTGCTGCAGAGCAAACGTGAGCATCTCTGAAACATTGCTGAAGCAAATCTGCAGATTTTGTTCTCACAAATGCTCTCAAAAACCCCTTGCTCCTATGCTTTGCTCCCTACCCTGCAACAAAACATTCAACTCTGTGAACAAAGACAAAGAGCCGGAGCAGTGGGGTCGGTATTTGGCATGCAGGCTATTCAGCAGGTGCGTGCTAAATTGCATTAGACTTAACACCAGGAATCAGATCACTAATTGGGCACCAATGTGAAGAATTTTTCTCATTTGGGACCTGAATTGCAACACTTATATCCCTTTAGGCAAGACATCACAACCTTCCTATCCCAAAGCAACAGCGCTACCGCTTGAGCTAAAGCAGAATCTCCATTTGCTAACAGTAGCAGCACTTACTGTATATCCTGTTTCTAGGCTGCAAGCCACAATAGGGGAAAGACACTTTAATCCTTTAGTGATTTATAATCATTGGGATTTTAGGGCTCTGGTTTTTTCTAACTTTCCATTTATTTTTAATTCTATGTGAGATTATTTGGAAAAATAAGCAAAGATGGCACTGGTTCTCAAAATTCAGACAAAAGAGATTTTCACTTTTTAAGGAGGCTGGAGAAATTAAGAGTGTTCTGCATTCTTTGTCTTTTCTCATTTCTTAGCTCCCTCATTCCTACTATTTCAGAGTTGTGAAATCTTTTCTCACTGTTCCTTTACTACATGACACAAAAAGTTGTGAAAAGAACCTAATGTTACATTTATGGAAACTGAAAAATGACAGTTTTCCCCTCATGAATAACAGTGCCTGGGGGTGCAGTTCTTTCTCAAGCTTTTCTGTGATGGGTCATAGGGATAGTGCCGAGGTCCAAATAGAAGTACAGAGCTCCTTATGAAATCAAACCGCCAGGTTCTCCAGTTCTGAGAGACTGCCTGACATGAAGCACACACAGCTGAAGGATTTCATCTGTTGCACGCCAGCTGTAAGAAGTAGATGGTTATAGATTCCCCCTCTCTGCTGAGATTCAAGTGTCCTGAGCCTCAAATCACACATTCTCCTCAAGTACTTAATGATCTGTGCATACTGATATGAGATTTTTTACAATTCATAATATTAAAATCACCCGTATTTCTATTAAAATCACAGTGCTAGACACAAAATTTCTTTTTTTACACAGGCTGTTGATATTATTGTGGAAACATCCATATAGTGTTAAGATTTTAATTTCTAAAGGCAACTTGTCATGTGGGACTGTTTCCATAGCCCTATAATTTTCTCTAAAATGGCTTTATTCTTGTTAATTTTTGTTTTGTTAGGTTAGCTGTTTTATTTCCTTAGGTATTTCTACAAAAGGAATTCTATGATATTGTTTTTGTGCTATTGAGAGCATAAGAAAACACTTCAGATAGAAGGAACTTTATTTAGTTAAAGTGTTGTACACAGTCTTAATTTAAAATGCTCCAAGAGGATGCCCAGCATGAATGCAAGTGCTCTGTTGAAGCAAGATCATAAAAAGCAGCAGAGAAAAATCATTTAATGATCATTATTTCCTCATCAATTAAAAAATGTATTCCAAACAAATGTTATTATTACTAGATCTTCCCCTCACTAGAAATATATCTTTCTCCTAAAACACTTTCTGATCTAATTCCTAAGAAGTCCTGCCAGTGATTAGTAATAGTTGAAATTACAGAATTATCCTGTAAGGAATTATTATATTTCATTTCCTTTCCCTTTCCAATTCAAATGAAAAGATGGAATTTAAATAATTTCCTAGGAAATCAGGCACTCAGGAAAATGCAGTCTGAAATTCTATGGAAACATGTAATTTGAAAGTCAAAATTACAGAGATCAAAATGAAGTGATTTTGCTCTGCTGAAGCAAGTGCTTTAATTAGCTCACTTCTAGGAAAGGTTTTGGGGGTTGGGAGGGATAGTTGAGTGTTTTCTGTCTCAACCAACAAGTTCTTTATTATAGAAAACTCTTCTACCAGGGATAACTTCTTTTCTTATTTGTACTTCTAACTATAACAGGATAAGGGAAGAAATAAATGGACAGAACCAAAACACAAGTGTTTTTCAAAGCAAAGCACATTTTCACATATGCCAGGGAACACTCCTGTGCTGCTCCAATTCTATTGTTTCAGATAATTTCTGTGGGAATGATTTGTCACTCACTGGCAGCCAAAACTTGACACAATCAGGAGAGATTCCGCTAAAAAAAAGTGTAGGATGGTATTATTCCCTCCTGGTGACCGCAAAATCCTTCACAGAAATTTCCCTAGCTGTGAATGCCCAGACATTCCTCCTTGTAACACATTCATCATCAAACACTGTTGCATAAACAGAGCATAGAAGTCATTCTCTGAATACATCATTTCTCACACTCATTATTGATGAGTTAAAGGTTATCAATAACTCAAGGAAATACAGTAAATCACCTGGCTTTTGTCAGACTGTTAGATATCCTTTGCATGTCCTGTAATTGCAACTAATTTCTGAAGCTCGCTTGCTGTGATCTTAACTTTTGTTGTAACGTTGTTACATACCGTGCATTGAAAAAAAAGACTACAAACAGCCCAACTTCAGTCATGGCACTCTTCATAAAAAATAGCTAAGCCCACTATGACTTTTGATTTAAAAACAGTAATTTTGAATTCTCGTTTTTGTCAGGTTGAAAAACAAGAGTTACTGAGTACATTTAACGTAAAGATGCCAGTAGTGGATGCCTAACTATAAGCACATCAATGGGAGGAATACACACTCCTAAGCTGCAGTTCATGCGTGCTGCTGTGTATGTTTGTGTTAGGAAGAATTGCTTCACTGAAAGAGTGGTTAAGCATTGGAATGGGCTGCTTGAGGAAGTGGTGGAGTCACCATCCCTTGAAGTGTTCAGGAACAACGTGGAAGTGTCACTTAGTGATACGGTTCAGTTGATATCGTGGTAAAAGGTTAGACTTGAAGATCTTGGGGGCCTTTTCCAAGCTTAACGATTCTGTGATTCAGAGGAGGGGAGCCACATGTCAGACCCACCCTGTGCTCCACTGTTTTACCCCTAGGACACTGTCCTGGGACATCTGGCTTGAGGCAGCCCATGTCTGGTGAGATGAATCCCAGACGTAGTCAGAGCAAGCAGTAGGTGGAAAGAGAGAGACTCTCCTCTTTCAGACCACACATCTTTCAGTTAGTGTAACTTTTGCTATATCATATTCACTTACTGAAAATATTTCATAATCGTGACGTATTTTGAAAAGCTCGTCAGTGTTTCTTTTCTGTGATATTATGTGGAATAAGTTCTTCCCAGAGACACTCATCTCATTTCTCATTAGCAGAACGATTTCTAGTTATTGTATGTGTCTTTCTTATCAGATCTCTCCATCCCCTTCTTCGGTACTTTCTTTGATATCAGAAGGGGATGGTAGGAGATGCTCTTTGAATGATGCAGGAAGAGGATGTGATTTTATAACAGCCTATGTTCATTACAGCATGAAAAGTCTGGTCACATCTAACATACCCCTTGTCTGCTGGTAATGGCTGTACTCTGCTGAAGCCTTTGAGAGCCTGCTTCAGTGCTAACGTAGAAGTAATCCCTACGCATGGTGACCCTGCGTGCTTTGCCCTGCACGTCTGTCCCAGTGGTTTGCAGAATTGGGCCCACAGCACGTAGTTTCAGCTGCCTACATTCTGAGCTGAAATCATTAACCACCTTAGACATTTTTTCCTGTGCCTCTTATCAGAGAAGAAAAGAAGCATTTAAATCAAGGAGCAGGCACATGCAGTAAGGAGATGCATGTACTACAGAGGGGGAACTGAGACAAAGTAAAATCCCGCTGTGCTTGTCCTTTTTGTGGTACACGTGGAGAAGCAATGTTAAATCAGAACAGTGAGGAATAATTAATGCTAGTTTGTAGGGGATAACTAAAGCAATATCACTGCAATTTTAAATTGCAGAGAAAACCAACTGTGTAGTTGGGAGGTAAATAAATGTCTTCCCATGCTCTTCTCAAAGAATAGAGCAGTTTTGACAACTCGTCCTCTCTTTCAAATGTCACTAATTATTTAGGTGGAGGGAATGTTTGTTTTTTATGGACCAAGAAAAGCTGTTTTGCAAGTCTTGGATGCTGGAAGCATTGTAAAAATGTGAATCCCACTTTATAATACATCAAAACACTCCTTCCAAAACATCGCGTCTCATATTTGTGAGGGGTCTGCATCACATACATAATAACAGTGTTTTCTGAATATATCAGGTGGAACTGTACATCACAATTTCTGTTCCCAAAATTAATTTATATGTCTGTTTGTTGTATATGTTTGAATACTTCCATGACAAAGACAGTTTTGTCTGATGAGTATCTTCTAATATTTTGTCTCAGTCAAAGCCTTTCCTCTTAAAACCAACTGTGAACAGTCAAAAATGTTAATGTGGATATCAGCAGTATCACACAAAAGTCATTGTTTCATAAGAGAAAAGAGAGATTAACTTTAATAATTTAAGACAGTCTCTAAATTAACAAAGAGGAAGTGGACAGTGTAACCATGCTGTACCTTGATGGATGCCCTTTTCCCTTGTTTTTTTCTTTCCAGATTCATAGTGGTGTCACTCAAGTTTCGAAATCCAGCATTACCAATTGCCATCATTACACACAGCCCCACATGCCCAGAGCAAGACACTAAGGCTCGTAGCTGCAGCTTTGAGGATGAAGAGCTTTTGTGTCAGACTACACCAGATAATTGGACCCCTGTACAACTCAGATCAAACCCTGACTTTTGGAAATGAATACTGTTTTAACCAGGAGTCTTGGGGTTGAGGAGGCGTGCAGGTGATTACTAAGCACCAAATCCAAATATGGGTTTATTATCCTAATGAGACAAAGTAATAAAGAAGAGCATTGTCAGATGAGAATTTTCTGTGTGTGAGTCTGTTCTTAACCCATCAACTTGCACAGCTCTATCCATACCTCCATACCTTCTCCAGCCTGCAATGGAGGTGCAGGGGTCTGGGCAGCGAAATACCAGGACAGGGACCTTAGAATCATCTTGATTTTTCTTTTTTGTTGTCAATCAATTGTTCTGTGAAGAAGCAGCAATACAGGAAATTACACAGTCAATATGTTACCTCAGTAATAAAAGAAGCTTTTACTTTGTTGTGCAAAAACACGTTCTGAAAACTGGTATTTTCTTTTTAGTTGAAAAGGACTTTTGGGCTGTTGACAATAAGGTACATATACAGGTCAAAATTAATAGTCCTTACAAATAATACTGTTGCTGTAGTGACAATAACTTTGCATTCCTGACTGATTGACAAGACACTGTGACATCACATTATAGTTCCTTTACCTAAGGGAAGCACAGGCTGCCTAGTGCCAGCTTGGAATATTCTGCCAAGAGATCAAGCTATACAGATACAATTATAATGGCTTAAGAGAAAAAGTATTTTGCCTTGTTCAAAAACACTACAGACCAGAGATTTGTTCTTGGAAAGGAAGATATGAATGGCTCACATGTTGGGGAGCCAGCCATATCCCCACTTTCTGAAATGGAGTCCCAGTGGTGACTGGCTGTCTGCATCAAGAAAACAAACTTAGGAAAAAAAGCAGGCAGGATGGCAGCCTCCCTTGATAGTTTTCTGCTCTTCAAGGACATGTACTTGGGAACTCTGAGGCAGTGAGCCAGTTTTCCATTTCAGCTTTATGTGCTGCTCCATCAGTGCACATACAGTTTTTAAATGCAGGTCTCCACCTTGTCTGAAGGGCAGTAATTAAGTGGGGTTTTGGTTGCCCCAGGCAGCCAGATAATAGGAACTTTCCTATCTTGATGAGCAGTCCCAGAGGATCTGTGCTTTTGGTACCTCCTGACTTGACTGCTGCAATGCACTTGATATGGGGCAACCTTGAAAACTGCTCAGAAATGCCAGCGTCTGTGGCAGGTGGTGCTCTGCTGGCTACACCGTGTGCCACAGGAGGGGATTTCTAGCTGACTGGGGGCCGAGTTGTTCAAGTGACTACTGGCATCCTTTGTCCCAGCAGCAGCAGCTGGCTAAGGATACTCCTAACTGTCTTCAGGTTTGGCTTTAGAGGTGGTAAGTGGAAAAGACATCTCTGTTGAGAGCTGGTTTGGGGCTGGTCCAGAGAGACGAGACTTTCCCTGTTGTATGATGATCATTGCTTCACTGGCTCATCATAGCTTAATAATTTCATCATAAGCATAGTGTTTTAACTCCAGATTTCTAAAAGCAAGTTGATTGGCAACTATACATTTATAAGGAGCAGTTACTTTCTGAATGGATTGTTTTTATTTTTAATTAAGTTAAATTGTGTTAATTCACCTGGAGATTACGAGATTATACTAATTGCACAGTGCATTGTTACAATCAAAATAAAAGTTCTAGTCAGAAAACTAATGGAGAATGCTGCTGGAAAAAATGGCCAGCCAGTTTTGAGGAGGCATTGTCATAAAGAGGATTTGCTGATCTGTAAGGCTTATATTAATTTAACTTTGTAATGCATAGGGATCTTGCCTAAGCATCTTAAGTTAAAAAGAAATGGTAAAATAGTGTTTTAAAAAAATTATTTCTTCCTTGGCATACTTAATTCAGCATCTGATGTTAAACAAAATTTCATCTGCTATCAAGGTCTTCATCCCTCTTATGCTAGTGGTCTGACACAAATGGTAGGATAATGAGAAGAAAGAGACATGTCAATAATATTTAATATCTTATTAAGTTAAAAATCTAATTCATTTTCCAGAAATAAAACCAAGACAGCATCTAGGTGGGCAGAAGTTTGTTAGGGATTCCAGAGTTACACATCTGCACTGATGATACTTAGGTGTTTTCAACAGGGATTGTGGTGAATTTGGAGATGCTATTGTGAGATATTGTCAGTCCTGATATTTATTCATTGCAACATTTTTAAAAACCTTATCACTGAAGCCTACATATTCCACAGAAATTCTTATCCAATAATTTCAGCAAGCAGTTTGAATTTTGTATTAAAACAGAAGGAAGGAACCTGAATTCTCCAAGAGGCAGAGACAGGAAAGACAGTTCTGTTCATTACCCAGCTTAATTTAATTAATCTGGTTTCTTATCTAGAGGTTTTTTCACTCTTTTTTTAAAATAAAAAATGTCCAATTGCTTCCACTTCACAGTATGAACCCTCAAGATTTATTCACAAAGCACAAGAGATGTTTTCCACATGGAGTTGCTTGAGGGATTATAGGGGAAAAAATGGTACTTTACTCCAATTAAGCCAAGCAGAGCTGAAGATAAAGGACTTCTGAATATCTGACTTAGTGCCTCATACTTTTAAACAGTTCTTCTCAACAGGCTGTAGAGAGAAACTTTTACATGGTATAAATGTAAGACTTTCTAAAACTGAGTGAAACAGTCTGAAAGTGCATAACTCAGGCTTTTACATGATGTAGAAACTCATGTGTCTTTTTTTTTTCCTAAAGAGCTCATATCGCAGGCATTAAAATTTCAAAACAAAAATTTCAGACTGTTTATTTCATATTTACAATCAAGTTTTTTATACTTTTTTCTCTTTTAGGTCTCTAATAGATCCAGTAATTGTGAAAATAAGTGTGTAGAATAATTTTGCAAGAAAACTTTTTAATACCTTAGGTCATTCTATCATACAGTCATAGAACCACTTATGTTTGAAAAGACCTGTAGGGCGAGTCCCACTGTTAACCCAGCACTACCAAGTCCACCCTAAACCATGTCCCCAAGGGCCCCATATACACCACTAAATACCACCAGGGATGATGACTTCCCCAGTCAGTCTGTTCCAATCTTTGACAAACCTTTCAGTGAAATATTTTTTCTAATATCCAGTTTAAATCTGCCCTGGTCCAACTTGAGATAATGTCCTCTTATCCTATCACTTGTTACCTGAGAGAAGAGACTGACCCCAACGTCACAACAACCTCCTGTCACGGAGTTATAGACAGTAATAAGGTTCCTAATGAGCCTCCTTTTCTCCAGGCTAAACACCCTCAGCTGCTCTCATCAGACTTGTGCTCCAGACCCTTCAACAGCTCCGTTGCCCTTCTCTGAACTTGCTCCAGCACCTCAATATCTTTCTTGCAGGGACCCAAAACTGAGCACAGCACTCGAGGTGCAGCCTCACCCGTGCTGAGTACAGAGGGACAATCACTGCTGGTCACTGACTATCATGCTGGTCACACTATTGCTGATACAGGCCAGGATGCCATTGGCCTTCTCAGCCCCCTGGGCAGCCTGTTGGCGCTACTGAGTACCTCAAACTGATTTAAGATCTAAAGCAAATCACCTGTGTTTTCACCTGTTTTTTCTTTCCAAGGTTAAATTTTGCATTTGAGGCTATCTGAAGAACAGCAGTACGTTTTTACTGTCTTTCAGCATTCTATAAGCAGAGTGAGTAAAATACAGCATATACGTAGCTGCCAGCTGTTTTGATGGTTATGTTACCTAAAATTTCAACATTTAAATTTAAAATTAGGCCATGAGCTTTTAGTTCTGCAGAACGAAAAAAATGCTGACAAAATCTCTAATTCATTTACTTCTCCCTCCCTCTTTTGATAATAACTGCAGGAAAGAAAGTCAATACTAGAAATTCTTAGAAATATCTATTAAATAGTTTGGGGGGGGGGGATGGACAGATTTAAAAGGGGTCTTCTGTCTCCCATGTTCCTAAACAGAACTGGAAGGTTCAGGGCAGTTCAAGAACTAGTGAAACGTGATTTGGATTTCCAGTGTAAACCCTTTCAAGTACTCTCTGCTTGGTTAGTGTCTGTGACAGCAGTGTGCTAGGTCTGCATCCAGTCTGTACAGGAAGCAAACGGCAGTACTGGTGACCACTGCTTCTGGTACCTGCTAGCTAAGCAGAGCAAAAACAAGGCAAACATTCCTACAAAACTCTTGGATAACTTTCTCCAGTTGCTATGAATACTGATAATAAATTACAATTTCTTCCTACATTTAAGGGTCTTTCATTGCCAGGTTTGGATCCGTGCTGAACTCGGTGCAGGGAAGTCCTCCAGCAGCGCCTGTGCAGGTCTTATTAAAGCCAAGGAGGAAACAGAGAAATACTGAGCCCCTGAGCTTCCTCTGTCATCTGCTGTGCCCCTTGTGCTGCCTTTCCCCTGTTCCTACAGCTGTAAGACCCTCTGCCTGCTTTCAGGTAGACCTGGGCTGTGCCAACAGCCGAGGCAGGAAGTGTCAGTGAAAGGCAGAGAAGCTTCTCTTGTTGACCTAGAGACCCAATAATTTCTGAAAATGAAAACAGCGACACTTGAAGAACCATTTCTCTAAATCTTCTAATGGATTTAAAAAAAAAA
>VZTI01000609.1:178062-233686 GCA_013397865.1 Struthidea cinerea
AAAAAAAAGAAAAATCTAGAGGAACGATCCAAAGTCCCCTTGCTGTAGATTAACTCTGTAAATGCATTATCATGTTGCATTTTCTTTCCTTTTAGATGGGCTGTGCTAAAGCATACAGGCTTATCAATTTACAAAAGTGCAGTTAAAGAAATCAAATTCAAAGGCAAAATGAAGCAGCTATTCCCTCTACTATATTCCTCTTACATAAAGGTAATATTTCATTGAAAGGCAATTTAAGAGCAAATTAAAAGAACCCTATTTCTATAGGAAATAGACTCGGCCATTGAACAGTCAGCTTGATTTGTTTTTAAACAGCACACTTCATGTAAAACTTCCAAAGGTGAGAGAAGAAAGAACTACAAGTACTATTTACATCCTAGTCACTGCAGGAAGAGATCAGGGAAAAATGTGAATGCAACTGATGACAAGTTTTAGGAATTAGTCCTTAAATTTTCTGGGAATATGTGAGACTGGCAAAAGGGCCTTGTTACCCCAAAGTGAGGCCTCTTAATTTAACAGCATAACATAGTCTACGTATCACAAATAGCTTGGCAACTCCCTCACAAAATACTCCCATATTTGAAGTGTACAAAGTGGAACAAATTAGTAGCAAGTGACTCTTAGACAGCACCTAACCACTTTGGGACCGCTATGCAAAATTCCTACTGACTCCAGAGGTCCAGGTTCAGGTCCATAATGACTGAAAGGCAGCATGACTCAGTTAACAGTGAAAGACAATGTTGATTATTTTCCTCTGTGACAAAAAATTGAAATTACTAACCTCCGTACTAGAAACTAAGGAAAAAAGCAGCACGACGTGTTCGTGGGCTGATACTAAAACCTAAGTAGGCGGTACTGCTGAAGTTGCCGAGAGCCAGCGAGCACCTTTGGCGGCGGTGTGACAAGGCAGCAGCGGGAAAGGCAGAGCCCCGCGCGGGGCCCGAGCGCTCGGCGCATCCCCCCGCGGCTGCGGCTGCGGCCGCGCATCCCCGCAGCGCCGCCCGATCCGCGCAGGCACCGCGCCACCTCCTGGCAGCTCCACTCGCCGCACCCGGCCCGGCCGCCAGCGCCCCATGCTGAACTTGCTTTCCCGGCCGGGAAAGTGCCCTTCTCTTCCCTTTCTCCTTCTCGTAAATGTCCTTTAGCGACTGCTTCCGACTGAATGCCTTCCGACGCCGTGACGCAGAGGATAGTACAGTGTAAGGCATTTTATTTCTGGCGAGGGACAAAGAAATGGGAGGTTTTTTTCTTTGTTGAGGAAGTTTGCTGAGCTGAACACTGGCCCAACATCTGTTTCTCATATTCAAGTCAACTAAACTAGAAGAGCCTGGTGTGACTCTGAATAACATCACAATCCTGCTCCACTAATCCCCGGACAAATGTTAAATATGCATTTCTCCTCAAATTCCAAGTCGGGTAAATTCCGTTTTAGCTGCCTAATTTTCCATAGCTGTTCTCTAATGATAAGTATTGTTTTGTAGAAACAGCAGGGAAGAACAGATGCTGTGTTTTTCCGTAGAAATAAATGCATTTTTTCTTGTGGAGGCAAATTACTTTTAAAAAATCCCATCAGCTTCAATTATTTGTTCTGGTAAGTAACCCTAAGACACAGTAGAATGTGTTACAGATTTCATTCCCAAAGCAGAAATTCTAAGGCTGAATTATTTGGTAAATATATTAAGGACAAATGCTCTTTTTTCTGATTTCGGTTGGGAGGATTATATGGCAAGACATATTGCATATAAAATTATATGGCATTTATGCATCATTTCAAATAGGAACCAGACCAGATCTAACCTTTCTTTCTCTTGAGTTCCTCTTGTTTTCACATTGCCGGGCTCCTCAAATTCTACTTATGCTTGTAACAACCAATCAGTTCAAAAAAGTTCTTCTGTCGGTCTTGATCACCTTTCTCTGCTCTCATTGCTGCATTTTGAGGTGTTGGGAACCCCTGGGAAAACACAGTACCTATGCATATTACCACTAATTGACTTCCACATCGCTGTCTAGTGGTGCTGCCTACTCTTATGTGTAAGGACTGCATGAATAGATTGTTATTAACTCTCCTCCTAGCCAATATAGGCAGGAGATCTAAATAAAACTCAAATATTTAAATCCACTTGGGTAATTTGGATTGCATACGCTCCGTGTAAGTTCCCAAATCACATCTTTGCAATACTTATTTCCCGTTTATTTACCATCCTTCTTCTTCGGACCTTAATGATGTAGGACAAACCATTGATCTGATTTGTACAGTCCTAAAACGTAGCCATTGTTTTCAATTATTTTTCATGTTTTAGTCTCCAGTCATTTATTTTTTATGCTTAGTTATGCTAATTAGGTTAAAAACCTCTAGTTGTAAGCATTATTTTTCTTTCACAGTTTGAAATTTATTTTGTGTAGGCTGTGACAATCCATATGTTTATAAATTAAGAGGGTATAGTATTCTAAATGGTCTAGCCAGCAGAGAATAAAACAATAATGGTAGGTATTTTTTGAATTTCATTTCCGTGGGAAAAAAAATCCTGTAAGTACAGAATGGAATTTGCATAACTAGCAATTAATTAATTGAGTAGAGTAGAAAACGAAATACTGAAAAGATGCTTAAATAACATATTTATCCCTTTCATTAGACTTTCAAAATTGTTCTCACTGAGTCACATAAACATGAATGACTCTTTCAGCTATTGTTCCAAAAAATATATCAATGAATCCAGTTCTTATCAAAGTTTATGTGATATTTGCATACAAAAAGATATTTCCTGCTCAGGAAAACATTGAATCCAATAGTGAACATACTAAATTGTAAAAAGTTTGATAACAGAGACAATCACATCTGAACAATGTTAACTCAGTATTATGCATTTTTGGTGTGTCCTTAGCCAAGGTAGAGAGGTTTGCTTAGGTAACGGTATTGCTGCATAGGTGTATGCAATTCTAAATTGTATTTAGAGCTCAGCCTTGCATTAATACAAAGCCAGGTCACTCAAAGATCTGCCTAGAATTTGCCTGAAACAAGAGTTAATCTCCAAGGTCATTTAAGATGAAGACTCATAACGAAAGTTAGAACTTTCTAGCAAATACGCATCTGTTATAATTTTGAATACAGAATCAGGCTTTGCAGACTTGCCCTGAAATGTTTTGTTTCCAGTTACCTGAGATCGAACAAAAGCTTGAAATGCCTATAGTTATCCTAATCTCACCAGTATCATGGATCATAATGCCATGGATCACCCACTTTTAAGACACATAATGAGGGTGAAATGCAAAGAATAAGAGATAAACACAGGGACAAAATGTGTCAATTCTGCTTATGTAGCAAATAATTAGATCAAGTGTGTTCATTTAACCTCACATTCCTTGATCTGCATCTTAAAACCAGCAGTGAAGGCCTGGTCTCTCTAAAAGAAAAGAGTAAAATAAAGTAAAAGAAATTTTCGAAATTATTTTGTTTCTACTTTCCCCAGATTTTGGGATCTCAGACATAGTGTGCCTCTCTGTGTAGTGCCAGTGGCTACAACTTTCACTTCCATCGGTACATCTCTCCTTGTACATGGGATTGGCTTTTTTCTCTATACATACTTTGAAGTCCAAGTGTCCCTGAACGGAACTTCAAAGCCTTACTGTGCCAAGTGGGTTAGGCTGGGTTGCACGCTGGCTGGAACTGATGGAAGACTGCCCAGTGATGTTCATGAGGCTGGGAGAAGGCCTTCAGCAATCTGCCTAAAGAAAAGCTGCAGGATGCGTCTTCAAACATTGCAGGACTTCTCTTAAGGTAAAGGGTAAAATTTTTCAGGAGGAGAAGTAGAAATCAGCTCATGAATCTTGGGTCATTGAGGATACCACTGGAGGTGACAAAAGAACTCCATTCTTCCTGTTTAATCAGTCTTGTATTTGTTAAATACACAGTGGAAAACAAATATAAAATCCCCAGCAAGACAAAATACTTTATCATGATTTTCTCATCACAACACGGTGCAATATTATACAAAGCTAAAACATGCTTACATGGATTATCTTTGTCTTATCTCTTTTTTCTTTCTTAAAACTGAAACAGTTCAATTCCCCCCCCCTCCCCCCCATTAAAGAAAAAAACCCCAACTCTGTCATGACTGTCAGATTTCCAGGTGATCCATGACATTTGACAGAGCACTGTAAGGAAAGGCCATAAAGCAGGCAGGGATTAATGACACTTTTGCCAAGTGATGAATTTTGCAGTCCTGGAAACCTGGCATTTTGCATTCTGTCAAGATCAGAGCAGTTTTTAAGCTGTTTAAGTTGTGATTATTTTCTCACATCTGTTTCCTTGAAAACTAATTGTAGATCTGAAGTTGCCTTTTTTAAATAATTCATAAAAACATAAATCCAAAGGAGAGTGGCAAAGGTATACAGAAACCCAGTGAAGTACAAAGAAAAGGGTCAAGTCAGCTGTAGTTATCTGAGCACTTCTCCGACTCCTGAAGTACTTAATTAGGCCTGTCTGACTGTTTGGCCCTGGGTTGATTTTTTCTTTCAAGAGAGCTGTTGACCTGATGGTATATTAAAACACACTCCGCTGTAGCTTCAAAATGGTTACAGAAAACATTTGTAAATGCTGCTGTTTTGGCAATAGAGAAAAAAAATGTAGGCTAGCTAGCGAAACTTATGCATTTATAATTTTTTTTTCATGTTCCTGAATAGCCTTTTAGCTCTACCAATTACACAGATCAGCTAGACAACATCATTTAATGTAGGCAACAAAATGCCCAGAAGATCCTTATCTATGAAAACAAGAGCTTCTCCAAGTTTTGGAGGGTCTCCCAACCAGGCAATTAATTGAACTAATTCAAATAAGCCTGTATAAAGTTTATAGCTTCTGGAATTATTGCTGAGCTTACAGAAGCATTTTGAAGATTACATCCTCAAAATTTTAGATCAATTATTTTACAGTAGGAGTAGATCTCTTGTTTTAAAATGCCTCTTTGTGCTGATCCATCATTTTTCCTAATATAGGCTATTTTTGCAGAACTAATTAGTAACTTATGCCCTGGAGAAAATTCTGTCTGTTGGTTTGTCCTCTTCTTAGAAAAGAAGATTTTTATACTTTTATTCATTGGGAGAAAATCCTCTTCTGTTACGATAGAAAGAAGGAAGAAGATATTAGAAAGAAGAATTAAAAAGAGAAAAAACTCCAAACCTACCAAACAACCCAGACTGAACAGAGGTGTAGCCACAGCTGTTTTGAGAGGGAAAAGGGTTTTATCTTTTGCTTGTTTGCCAGTCCAATGCTTTCCCACTAAGAGCTGTTCAAATGAGCAATCCTGTGATTACTAACACCCTCCTCTTAATAATTTGGATGTGACTTCTTCCTTCTTCCCCTCAGCATGGTACCAAGCAGGCTCCCGTTTTATATTTTGTTGTTGAAAGGGAGGCTGTCAGGGTTGACATTCTGAAATATCCATCTGGCTCCTTAAATGCTATCATGTCTCTTTTGTTTTCCCAAGTCTCCGATGAGAAGATGTTTGTCACTTAATTGCTGCTGAGGATCACAGATGATGGTTTATAGGTTTAGGCAAATTGCAGGCAGCACTTTGTTAACAAACGGTGGAGCACAATGGTACTTCATAATTATCCTATAGAGCTCAATTGGCCCTTAACGGCACCTGCATGTACAGCATCAGGGAGCCTTGTTTCAACACAAAAGCTCCTTCTTGTTAATTAACCTGTGTGCACTTGTTACAAATGAAACCTATTTGTTTCCACTTAATATATTTGCAGCTAGTTTAAATATTCATTTATTATTATGCTTGTTAAGTGAGGAGTGGAGAAAAATAGTTTGGATCACTTTCATTAGTATGCATTGAGCTTAAAACAGATAGCAAATAGACCAATATGTCAAGTGTGTTCCTTTGTGCTTTCCTTCTTCCTGCTTTGTAGGTCCCCAAATTAGGCTAACAAAGATGTATATCCATTGCTGATTGAAATAATACAAAAGGAATGAAAAGTATAGGAGCCTCTGTGAAAAACTCAAAAATTTCTCTGAAAGGGGCTTTGTACCAAATGACAAATACAACTCATTCTAGCTGAAAAATTCCTTTTATTGCACATTTAAAATTTGTATGTACACATACAGTTTTTACTTGTGTGTAAAAAGCTGTGAAATAAAACAGGATCCAGTGTATTTACCTGTTATGCCTTCATTCATGCAGTTCTAGCACAGATGTCCCTTAATCTTTAACCAAAGAGGTTACTTCTATATTATCCTTATAAGCCAAGCAACCTTTTCTTTTTAACTGATAGAAATTAGAGAGAAACTGACAGAAATTGTTGTGTGTTTATTAGAGACTATGAGTACATACAAAAGACCATTAATTCAAGTGCATAAAGAGATCAATAAACAGTGATTGTTGTTGCTACCTTGCATTTTTATAAAGAATATGCCAAATGCTTTTATTCCTGTTACTGGCAAAACAAATACTTTGATTTTGATTATCTGTTTTTGCTTTTGAGTAGCTTTGTGGTCTGAAGATTTTCAATGATTTTTTAATGTGAGTAGTCACACAAATAGTACAGATTGCAGAGCAGATGCAGCTGAGCTGTCAGTAAAAGCTTAAGTTTCCTCCTTCTTTTTGCTTGACTTTTCCAAGTTATTTCTAAAGGATATCACTGTAAGGAAATCTTATCCAATACAGCAGAGCTCCTTCTGAAAGGAAGCACAAAGGACAGTCATCATTTCTTGATTAGCCAGTGTGAATCCGGAATAATCCCGTTTCCTTCGGAGTAATTTCTGCCAGCAGCTCTGAGAGTAGAATTGAGTCCAGAGAATTTGCACCTTTGCACATCAGTATCAGCAGATAAACATTTTAAAGCAAGGTGGAGGAGGGAGGGGCAAAATTTTGGCTGCAGATGAGTTCTTGTAACAGCACGATGAACAAGATCAAAAATACACTTATGTATTGATGTGAGGTGCAGTCTAACAGCTGCTGATCTGAAGTATTGCTGTGATACTTCTGTTTAAAACTGGTCAAATAATGCATTTTAGAATAGGTTAATACTGCCTCTTACCTAGAGTAATATATCTCATTTCTATCAATTCATCATGATCATATATTCTGGCCATTTTATTTAAAATTTCAACTTGCCAAGGGGAATTAATAACACAGAGAAAATGATAAGTTACTTGTATGCTGCACACTTAGTAGAGATAGGAGTCAATACAGCTCAAAAATGCAACAATTAAACGGGGAAAGGAAAACTATGCATTGTGTGTGTGCGTGCATATATTTGTGCATGGTCATTTTATATGTGTGTTTAAAATTCCATTTATTTAGAAGGGAATTCAGTGTTTATATGACAGGTTCAGATCAGAATGGTATAAATATTCTCTAATCACAGATGAAGCACAAGGGATTTTGTAGCAGAAGAAGATTCAGCACCTCATCCTCTGAATCATATTGCTTTTTCCCATAAGGAGAATATCTTTAAGAATCAAATGTTACTCTTCTTTTAATCATGGTTTCAGTGCTGAGGCTTCCAATATGTAAGTGCAGAAAAGGGCCCTGTGATGCATATGTACCTTGTAGGCTATAGATGGCACTAAATCAGCAGCCACTTTTGGTAGTTACTGATTTGCAGTGGATTTCAATAGTTGTTTAGAAGTGAAGGTGCTTATCAGGCCAGTGAGGGTTCAAAGCCCTAATGAACTCTCATTAAAACATCTTTCATCTTCCAGGGCCCCAAAATCATTGCAAGTCTCCAGCATGAGTTCTCCTGTTATTTCCAAAGCAGGTGGGAAACCAAGGCATTATTTTTTGCTGCTTCTGTGTTTTTGTGATATTCTCCTGCCTCCTGGCAATTTGTACAGTTACAAAAGCATGGAAGATGCTGCTGCTACCAGCATATATGGCATCTGTTTCTCTCAGGTCCACAACAGAATCTGAGAGAAGCAAAACAGCACAACTTTCAGCAGTTAAAAGTATGTCTACCACTATTACAGCGAGCTGTATTTTAGACCCTTTTCATCTCTCCCAAATGCATCCAGCTAGTGAGAGCTTTCTCAGCCCCTCTTTAGATATACTTTTGCACAGTCCCTAGACTAGATCACTGGGCTACAACCCTCTGTTTTTCACCTGTGAAAAAGCAGCAAATCCAGCCATATTTAGTGCCTGCAAGGTTGCTTCTTCAAAACAGGGCATTATTTATTCATTGCAGAGTACACATCTTTCTGAGAAGGGAGATAAAACAGTGGAAGGCCTATTTCTGAATCTTGCTTATTCCTGTGAGTTTTGTTAACTTTTTTTTTCATAGTGGACACCTCTTTCCTAGCCTAGGAGATACAGGCAGTTTCAGCTTTCCCTACTTTCACTACCTCCCTGCAGCGTTTTCTTATAAATAAACACTCCCCAAGCCACTCTTCTTTAGCCAGGGATTTATTTATTTTCTAAACAATTTGGTTTTCTTTTTCTCTGAGGCTTTGGTCAGGCGAAACACACCTGTTAGCCTGGCTGGAGACAAGCAGGTGCCTGTCTTGTAGTTAATAGCTTGCTGCCTTCTTCCTTGTTACTTGGCTTTTCTCTGGAGATAGCTCATCTCTGCCATTGTTTTGTTTCTAGCTTCGTTTTACCCTAGAAGCCTCTTTGATTTAATTCTCTGTAGTCAGGTGGAATAACACCAAGTTAGAAAATGTAGGTACCTACTGCATTCAGAGAAAATAATACTTCTGTCTCCCTCATTAATCTCAGAGGGGTTTATGACTCGGAAGATAAAAGAAGTGGAAAGCACTTACGTTAAAGACTGTGTTCCAGAAGGGGATTGTAAGGCAGGATTTTTGCTAAGATGAGGACCTGCTTTCCCCTACATAGATCACTGGTATGTGTTCCACTACTGGAATGGGACATGTGAGCCTTATTTTTCAACTCTTTCTTGCTTCAGATTCTGCACTCCTAGACCCCTCCTCAAATGTCCATACCAAGTTGTTTTCTACAGTGATGAGTGGTATTTTGCTCACCTGCATGCTTTTTCATACCTTCAACATGTGGAGCTGTTCACATCATGTTCACTGCTATAATCAGTGGTAAAACCTGTCAAGGTGTCTGCTCTGCCACGGCCAATCCGAGCATGTCCACAGTGGCATCTATGTGCTTCCTGTGTCCACCAACCTTGCTTTTACATTAGGAATGATATATACTGCACTGTGCCTGTTTCAAGCATTTTCCAGCTGGTAAGGGCTGCCCAGCTGACACTGACCAAGGAAGAATCTCATGTCAGGCGGTGATGGTGTGGCAGTGTGAGTCATTGAGAGGCTGGAAGAGAGCTAAAACGCTGGATATCTCATTATCTGCCAGCTTTTTTAATGACGTGTACTGCCCCCACCCTTGATTGCTGCTGCATGTGTCCAGGAGTCAAATGTCTTTTATAACAGCACATGCCACTGAACTGTGCAGTCACTGAGGTTAGAATTTGAGTGGGCACTGGGAAGTATGCTCCATCTTCTTGAAGAACTACTTAGAGTCACTAGATACTGGATGGGAAAAGTGCCCCTTAGATTTCTTCTGCTATCCCATGAACACAAACACAATCCTATTGTTAAAATTGACATCTCTCACTGTTCCAGATGGACTTTCTTTACTACCCTACTCTAATAGAGGTCTTGGCTCTTAAAATCTGTATATATTCTGTTGGTATGGGGCTGCCCATATACACACAATATATAGAGATAAAAGTGAATGCTTCTGCAGCTGGATTCACTGCTGGTGAGATTTCCCATAGTACAGAATTAATTTTAGAAATGTAAAATGTAGAGCTTGAAGTGAAATCCACAGAGCAATGTTCTGGATTTAAACCCCTCCAAAGTATCAAACAATGTTAATTATTTCATATTAACAGTGTGATCAGAACAAAAACCACCAGAGCCGGTTTACGGGGGTCACACTGCCCTTGTTGGCTAAACTGAAACGTAGAAGAGAAATGTGTTTTACATCCCAGAAGCTCAAGGCCCTGCTCATTGAAGGGCCAACATCAGCCTGAACTCACAAGATAACTACATTAGATCCCTTTCAAAAATCAGTCTTTCTTGCAAAATGTCTTCACAGGGCATGTTTCCTGTTCAGTAGCTAGAAGACCCACTTTAAAGAAGATGTGGATTTAATTCCCCTGTCATTGGCAGAGGTTCAAACCCACCATTCCCACCTCTCAGGGGACACCCTAATCAATGAGCAACCATCTGTTCGGGGTAAGGGGGGAAGGGCTTGCTCCACTTCCCTTCCTGGTGTCCTCCCACTACACTGGAAGAAGATGTCATGACTAATCGGGCTCAGTAGCTAAATCACCCACCTGAGAACAGGGGAGATTCTGGCTCCTCCTCCTGGCTCAAAGGCTGCTTCTGCAGCAAGCAAGATGCACTTCATGTGTATAAGTTTCCACACCTTTAGGTACATGAAGAGCTGTGAGCGCAGTGAACTCTGAGTGAACACCCACAGATCCATATCAACGCATGCAAGGGCATGTGTGCGTATGTATATGTACAGACATGAAATTAACACCCTTGAATCTCTTTACATATAGTAAATATGACAATAGGACCAATAGACAATAATACTATTAAAAAATCCCAGGAAAAATATTTGTGACCAAAAAAAGTTATTTGTGGTTTGTTTTTTTTTTTTAAGACATCACTTTTGCACAGAAAAAAAAGACAGAAAATAAAATATCAGGTTTTGATCACTAAAGACTGGAACAAGATCTTGTTTTGCAGTTGACATGACAGAAAAAAAGACTGAAACATTTTGAAAAAAGTAAATAAAAATATATGTTTTCAGGGAAAAATTGTGTATGGGTGAAGACTATATTTTTGTTAGAAACAGCATTACTTATTGAAGGTAATGTAATGAAATTAACTGTGGTGTATTTTTGGGGAACCTAGGAAATCTGACGTGCTGAGTTGTTGTTTTGTCTATAAAGTCCCAGAGATAAAACACTAGGAGTTGGACAGATTAGGCTTTAAGCCATGATATGTGACTCACCATTGTGTAATTTGGTAATTTCCCTCCCAAAAAACACTAGAGGTGAAATGCTTTTAAAAGCATTTTGAAACAATTATAAATATTACAACTGTAGGAAATGGTTCTAACTTTTCTAGTACCTCTTGATGATCACATACTTCATTTCTGTGTATTAACCCACCATAATGAGGTTTTGTTAACCCTTTGTACAGCTGAGTACCATGACTTTTTGCGTACCAGCTTGGACGGTCACGCGGTTGACTTGGCACCAGTGAACACTTCACAACCACAGATTAATTTTCCTCAATTTGTTAAGTGGCTAATTATAAAGGTTCACAAAAGAATTGACACAAGGGAAGGAGACAGCCACACTTCTGCCAGCAGCCCCATGAGGCCTGTACAAGTGTCACTTGTAAAACAGAGCAGAAATTAAACAATGGCTATAATAAGATCTAGGGGCTGGTGGATAATGAAAGAAAACTTCCTGTGCAGATGCAAAACAGACACTAAATGGGTTGTTTTTATGTTTGACAACAGGGCCCTTATGCAACTCTTCATGAATTCCGAGTCTGCCGTTAAGGTAATGTTCTTGGACTAGACTAGATGGTAACAAGCTAAATAAAATGACTACTATTTATTTTGTGTCTGTGACTGTGATTTCCAATTTAATTTCCATACTGTAGTATATCAATAAGATTTTTTAAAGCAGAGTACCGTGCATGCACTCTTTCCCAAATAAGTAGCTATTTAGGAATTTGCTAGCAGATATGACTGCAAAATGAACAGTATTGTATTTTAAGAGCAAACACAATCAATGCGTTAACAAATCATTCACTCTATCTACACTCATCAGCTCCTTATTACAAATAGCTGAATTTAAGATAAAGAATAAATTTAAGCAGCAACCTTTTCCTCAACTGCAAGATTTCTATACAGTAAATTGGACTTTATTTTGTTGGTTTAAGTATTTAATGAAATGGAATGAAAGTCTTTTTTGTGCATGTGCTGTTTCTCCCTTTCACTATACTGCTGCTACACTCCATGCACAGTGTTTGCATCATTATGTAAGACATTTGCAAATATGGTATGGTGTGTTTGCCTATGGGAAAACCCTCTCTTCTAATGTATTCATGAAAGATAAATTAACGGTGCTTTAGGTATGATAGAGAGATTCATAGTATAGTCTATTATAATGCTGATATTAAAAAGCAAGCTCATCATTTAATATGAAAAATGTTAATCTTTTGCAATCATGGCAATATGTTTTATTTCTGAGAATGCCTTCCCTCTACCATTGTCTTTTTATCAGTTATAATTTTAGTTTACCATTTGTATTAGATTGATATCTAGATAACAGTCACGACACCATTGTGCTGACACTGTACAATGACAGCATCCCTACCAGAAATATCTTTGTTTCTATTTTCTTTTTTCTTCTGAGTTTCTTTCTTCCCTTGATCTTCCCCTTTTTTTCACAGTATAGACCCCAAGCATATCTCCTCCAGGATGCTGATATGATACTTTTGCCAGTCTCAATTAAAAAAAAAAAAAAACTAAACTAAACCCTCAACAACAGGTATGAAGCAATTTTCTGCAAGATCATGCAGTTCCCGATTTTCTGCAGACGCCTGATTTTCAGGTGACAAAATTTAGGTGTTCTCTGGCCACCTGGTCAGAAATGCTAGAAACCTGCCTGCAGGAAGCTATGTGTCACAGTTACACTCCGCATTTATGATTCTCTGGCAGATACACTGGCTTCCTTGGCTCTGTCTATGCTCTTGGACCAGCTGAGGTCTCAAGTTGCACTGTAGCCCAAACTACCCAGCTGCCACCACCATGTTGATTCCTGTGCCCACCCTAGTCCAGAGCAGACCAACTGCCCTCTCCAGCAAGGATGCCCAGACACAAGCTCCCAAATCTTACATTCAAATACACTGACATAGGCAACCCAGAAGCCATTAGTTTCAGCTACTTCACTCTGAAGAGTAGAAACCCAACACAGCAGAGCTACCTTGCATTTCATGGAGACATACAGTGGAACAAGGGAAAAGGACTACACAGAAGGACTATATTGGTCAAGGACAAACAGAAATCCAAGACACTGAATCTTTTGTCCGTCCTTTCACATGTAAGGTTCTTATCTATTTCTCTTTCTTCTTCCGTATGTATCTCACTATCATCTTCTGGATGCTTGCTGGTACCACATCTCTATATCCATTCTGTCTCATACTAGCACTCCAAAGTTCTCACTCACTTATTTTTAATTTCATGTAATCTGCACCAATTTCCTGCACATAATCCCCCAGGTTATGTACAACAGTCAGCAAGAACATCCTCTGCGGGAGTACCCTGCAGTTAAATACATTTTCTTATTGAAACAGAAAGATTTAGCAGAAACTGTTGGTATCCATGATATTTTTTTCATTAGTAGATTTGGACTCACAATCTGTATCTGAGGAGAGAAACAGATTCAGGACCCTGTACAGGTATAGTCAGAACAAACTATTTCACCCCACATGCTTTGGAGACAGCCTATGGAAGGACCCAAGGTTTCTCATAGCACACCAGGGCACTAGTGGGTTATTACAGATCCTGACCTGGGAACTGTACTAACACACTTTCTCAATTCACAAATTTCTGAAATGTGAAGAACTTCAGCTTTTTTGACTGAGATCCTGAACACCTTTGCAAGTGTGTTTTCTTACTGCATTTCACTTATGACTGTTGTTTCAGAAAAGGAAGTGCATCATGCTTCACGAGCACATTGGCCCAAACATAACTGTTAAAGACAATACAGAAAGACATAGAAGAGAGTCATTCTACACTGATCTTTGCATCTTCATATGGTACGTGTTCCCCCTTGTCTTCTGCTGGTTCCTGCTTCTTCACTGTCTGAGACATGTCGTTCTCTCGTCAATAACAATCCTGAGTAATAAAGATAGAAAATCCTTAGGGTTTGCCTTTTGGTTCCTCATCCCGTCACCTTTTCTAGTGTCATACTGATGTCTTTTTGGACTTGTTTGGTAGACCTTCCTCACTTGCCAAAGAAGTGGCAAAAATCTGAGCAACCTGATGTGTGAGTCTGATTTTTAAGGATGCAAGTCATCTTAACTCCTGCTAGAGCATGATTTAAGGGAAGGTCATCTTTCCCTTAGAAGTCAAGGTCAACATGATATCCCAGCCTGGGCTTAGATATAGCTAACAAAGTCTTAAATCTTTGGGTACACGGAAGGTTTTTCACCTGATACTTTGTCAAATATTGAAAGAGAGCTTTTTGAAATAATGGAATTATTGCCATAACCTAGTGTGGCAATTTTACTCTTTATGCTAGGGCAAAAAGGGCTTAAGCAGTGCAGGATGATAGCAAGTCTTGATTAAAAACCCACACTAAAATGATTTCCAGATTTATTCTGCAATTTAAAATAATGATCAGTATATGTTTTACAGAAAAAGGCACTAACCCTCCGCTTCCTATTTTTCAAGATAGATTATATATTAACTGAAATTTTTAATTAAATGTATGGTTGGATAGGTGTAGACTGCATGGAAATATACAGGCCTGATGCATGCAATTAAAATGCTTGTCAGAGGAAAGAATTTTTTTATCATATATAAAAACCTATATAATAAATTTCACATTTGCCTTTAAGAAAATCTTTAAATATGATTTGGCATATAAACTGAACTCCACTGGGACTAGAGGGTCACTGTGCAGAACTACAGGTGGAAGCACCTGGCATGCCACAGCTATCAAAGGAATTAATTCAGAACTTCATAGACAACCCACTATCACAATTTCATAAGCATACCTGATGCATAAAATCAGTTTGATATCTGCCTAACCATTTATAAGTGTGGTCACTTGCATGACCATCAACATGCACAATCACTCTAGATGGATGCACAAATAATTGCACAATCACTTCTGTGCATTGTCCTGAACCTTTATAACACTAGGGATCGGGACTATGAGTTTTCTGTCAAAGTGAATATTCACTGCCCTAAGTTGCATGGATTCATTTCAGCTTTGTATATACATTCAAAATAAATGAATTTGCATTTTTAAAAGGTAAAATAGTCAACATCCAAATTAATAATACTTTCATTAAAAATATATTCTAAATATTCTCTGGGTAGCATTTGAATTTGAAGCCATCATTAGTGGATTCTGTTTCAGCTTGCAGTCTTTTTTTTTTGTAATGTCTATCCTATTCATTTTAAATTTTGAGCATAGCAGTCTTTCCACCACTATTTGAACCAAGCTGTTATTAAGGGATTGAACTTTTCTGGTGAATGAAGAAGTCCAACTGCTTTTCATGACAAAGTTGGTAATTAGAAGGCCAATTTAATGGTGAATCAGGCAGAAATATTCAAACCATGACAAATTACTTTAATAATACAGCTTGCAATGCTTGAACAGAAATAAATTTCACTTCTGAAACTCTCGCCTTTTTCTGCCTGCCTGGAAGATAAAACTGTCCAGGAGGTATTTTGTACCCTTTATTCAGTAAAGCTTTTACTAGAACTTAAGCAGGCCAAATAGCTTGCAAATGCAAAAACATTATTCAAGTTCTTGTGATTTTTTTTTACCTGAAGGTAGGCTGTGTTGAGAATTCTGAATAAGTCAAAGATTTATTTTTTTTACATCCTGCTTAAACACTGCAATAGTGTTTTATTGTTTTATCTCTGACTTGAAGTGTTAGCAGTAGTCCACATTGGCTTCAAAACTGAAAGCTAATTTCAGTGTTTGTCATAAGTTTGTTAAGGCCACATGCATTCCACAGTTTGAAAAATTTCATTATTCTGTCCATGCTGGGGCTTCGTAATTGGATAGTAAGGATGTTCAAAGACTAATTTAGTGAATTGCACAATATTTTAAATGGAATTATGCAGGTTTATGGGGCCTCAGGGGATTGAGCTAGGAGCCTCTTGAGAAAATCTGTTTATCAGTAAATGATATTAGCAGCTTTCACCTAGCTTTTGTCTTCATTAAATTGCTGCTCTTCCAATTGAGGGTCACATCTGAGGACTGCTTTGATAATTTTTCATTATTGTCTTGTTTATTGGAGCATAAAGTTGATACAGCAAAGGTTGTGCAGTTTATATACAATGTGCAAAGAAGTTTTACCTACCAGCCCTGCCAATCTTTTATCACAGCAAAACGTGTCAGGACACAAGAAATTGTAACTTGTCCAGTATTCTAATATATTCTAAATAAGCATTCCCTCTGTATTTAATTTCCTAATATTTTCTAATTGAATGCAACATTTTATACTCCAGGTTATATCAGATTGTGTTGTCTTTCCTTCTATCATTTTTAACTGATGGTCTAAATTTTTCTTTTTTTAAAATGAAGCAATTTTGTTTTTTTTCTGTTCATCTGCCCCTTTTCCAATACTCTGGATTTACCCTGGTGTAAATGTGACCAGTGTTTGTCACATCTATTGAATTTAATTTCCCATAAAATAGTGCATGCAGCAGACTTGGTCTATATTTTAAAGCACAAAGGCCACATTTACATTATTGTTTAAAGTATAGAATTTCAGTAAAAAGCCATTTCAGTGCTTCTATTTATGGGGAGAATAATTGTAGATCCTGGCTGTATAATCCAATTATTTTTTTCCTTTCATGTTACCAGCACCATAGAGAAATTGTAATTTCTCTAACAGTAACTATACGTGAGATGCATCAATGCTATAGTCTATATAGATTGAGAGACTATTGCCCAACCTTAGTCATGTGTCTTCAGGCCTCCTGTCAATGAATTATGTATCCTTTCAAATTTTATTTATGTGTAGGGATCATATACTTTCTATAACATGTATGAATTAGGCTTATTTAAACCACTTGCAAAGGCTTGGCAGTATCGCTACATTTTTTATGATTAAATTATTCTGCAGCCTAATGTGGGAGTGAAAGAGCACTCTTCTGGTTATATTTTTTACTAGTTTCCCAAGTAAAACTGAAACTTCTGAACTGAAAATTATGCAAGTTTCTACCTAGAGCATTAAGTGTGGGATAATTTGGGGGTTTTTTTGTTTGTTTCTAAGAACGAGTCATAAAAAAAAACCCAACAAATACTTTTTTTTTTTAACTAAAAAGAAAGTACATTCTTGACAGACACTAATCTTCATCAGTAGCTGCCTACAACCACATCAAATGAAACACTTCTTACTGAAAAATTTTTCTTCTTAAGAAACTGTGCCTGAAATGTGATTTCAATATCAAAACAGTTTTTGTTGTTTTATGAGATTTCAGTGTACAAAGCAAAAGGCTTGAGCCTCAGTTTTACATTGTTGTGAAGAGGTTTCAGATGTCAAATGAAACTCAGGGAAAAAACTTAGTCCCTATTCATGATTGGATGTTCCAAGTAGATCCTTCAGCCTGAAGGGTTAAGCTCGACTGGTCTGGAGACATTATGGCAAAACATTCTATGAAATTTCATACATTTCTAGAGGGAGAACCCCCAACTACCACACCAGTCAGTAGGTCACACTTTGTTGTCATACATAAGTGCTTTGTGCACCCTGGCCACAAACCACCAGTTTATCCATTCTCTTTTTCTCTTATTATCCCATGCACTGTTTTCCTTCCCTGCTTGATTGCTGTTCCTTGAGACATTCCCATTTTATATCCCTATTTAATCCTCTCAGATTAACTCAATGTCTTTTCCCAGCTTAATTTATTATACCTCTCAACCCTCTGTAATCTTTGCCATATCAGTTCCCTTTCCCTACCTACTCTGGATGTTGCCCAGAAAATGCAACCACTTCTGTGGACTCAATGTGCAAATTTTAATACAGCCATAAAGGTGGAGATTGCAGCCAAACTCTTGGACTCAATGGTCTTAGAGGTCATTTCCAATCCTAATTATTCCATGATTCTATGAAAGTGCTGCTGCCTGGATTATATCAGTAATTCAATGAATATTTTTAATTGTTTTATATGCTCCTGTTCACAATTTTATGTCTTTCAACATTTGCTGATTTTGGCTCCTTTCCATGTCCTGATCTTGAGCTGCTACAGAACCAGTCTGAGCAACTGAGGGAAATATTTAAACTCAGCTACAAGGTGTGTCTTCCTTATTTTGAGTGGGAAAAACTCTTGTTATTGAAAAAATGTAAATAGCAACAATATTGTGGATGTGAGATCCTGAAGATATAATCTGGTACAGATTCAATAAAAAAAACTTACAGGAAAATGCAATGGTTCTATTATTCCTTTATTTGGAGGAGAGTAAAACCAATTCAGGCAGTTCACATTTATGTGTTTTCAAAGAGAACTGTCTCTCTCCAGTGACTACAAGAGGAACTGCATTGCATGCACTTTTACTGAGTAGCAGCTATAAAACCTTTAGTAAGGGGTTAGCTGGTCCAGATCCTTTTTATTGTTTCTGCAGCTTTTCCTTTCTTCTGAGACCAGAAGAGCTCCTACTCTATTTTGCTGTCTTCATGAGGTATCCACTTTAGAAAGTGGTAAAAAAAAATGGTCCTGTTGCCCAATGACTGTTTATGTGCTATGCAGCAAGAGTCATTGCATAAATGACTGCAGGCACGACAACCTAGAGAAAGGTAATCTTCTCCCTCCATTTTACTTTGACTTTTGTTATCACTGGCAACACGTTTCTTCCGCCTTGTGTCTGAGCTCCGATGTCATCAGTTTTAAATGTTTCTGAATTTTGCACACTTGACTACACTGAGTAACACCTTCCACAAGAGCTAAGACCTGGTTAGGAGCTGAGGAGGTCACAGGACCTGTTAGGTGTGAGTTCCCCAACCATCACACTTTGAAGATTCCTCCAGTTTGCTCTTAGAAGATAAAAGACAGCCAGTTATTTTTCTCCTAAGAAACTTAAGGAATTCAGGCTAAAGAGTTAGACAGTGGTCTCAGGTAGCCCCAGTCACTTCTTGGTGTAGGTTGTAGATTGACCTGAGCTCTGTGCTGCTGCAGGAATCAATGCATGCCTGTCTTCTTTGCCCACAACTTTTATGAGAGGATGCTCATGCAATTTTGATCATGCGTATGCATGTATGTCCTGTAATGGTCAGAAATACATGTGTGGGGCTTCAGTGCAAGTGATTTTCTTGTCTTATTACAACTAAACCAAAGTATACATTATGATTGTTTTTCATGTGTGAAAACCATTTTGATATGTGGAATAAATATTTTTAATAAAAAGGAAAGAAATATTAGACTACCTGCAAATCTTCTGAGCACCTGAATGTGAAGTGTTGTAGCCATATGTTAGGAAAAAACCAGAAAACTTCAACAATTGCTTTGAAAGAAAATTAAAATATTAAAGAATTTAAATATGGAAGCGAGTTTATCATGGAGGACAATGAAAAAGTATAAACTTACGTCTCCCAACTGCAGTAAGGGCAGCTAAGCCATTGTGAATACAAGGACACACACTCGTTCTCTGTGTTAATCTGCTCTGTGTTTACATACGTATTTTTCAATTCTCGGGGGACATCAAAATGGTAATGATTTCCTATTTTTGTAAACAAATGGAAATACAGCCTTTCATGACAGCTGTTACTTCAAAAATGATCTAAAATATTTATGCAAATTACAGATTTAAAAATCTTTTCACTGAAGGTGTTTTCCGTTCTTGAGAAAGATTCTGACAATTAAAAATAAAAACAAAAAAAGCATCAGAACCCTGCCTGTTATTGTTTAGTCCATAACAAAGACAGCTGTACATACCCTTACTGTGAGTCACTTTTATCTGAGCAACCTTGCTTAGTAAAATTGGACAATTTATCACCCCGGTGCCTGCAGCAGTGTGCACTACATGCAAGTGATTTGTTTGCCACTTCAGCTACCAGCTTTGATACACCCTGAGAAACTCAAAGTCTGAATGAAAAGGTCAGCATGGAGCTTAAACTAACTCTCGGGCACCAGAGGGCCCAGGGGGAAAAGTAGCGGGCTATGGTGTCTCCTGCCTGTCTCAGTGGGAGTTGAGGCCTGGAGCATCTGAATGTTGCTCTGCCCAACAACCTAAAAAAGGGGTTCTGATGCCCTCTGGCATAGAAGGTAGAAGATATGAAGTCAGGCACCTACATGAGAAGTCCAGATGCCCCACATGGTCCACTGACCTCCTGCATTTTATCTGTTTTCTCCTCCTGTAACTGTGTAAACAAATGAGAAGAGCCACATCTCTAAGTTAGACATTAACATTGGAAAGAATGAATACAAGCTTCTGGTTGTGATTTCTGCACTTAATCCCACAAACCCCAGGAATCTGATAGATCTGAAGACCACAGTCTCTTTCGAGTCTTGCCCACTGCTCAGAGTAGCTGGGCAAACTCGCACTTTCAACACTTGCTGTGTGAATATGTCAGCAAAAGATTTCAATCTCCAAAGCTTTCATACCCACCCAGTTCAATTACATAATGCAAAACTATGTATAACCTTAATTTTTAGGATGCAGCCAGCCTTATCTGAGTTGAATAAATTCTTCAGAAGTCATTGTACTTTTAGTAGCCCAAGACAAAAAGAAGGCTTTGCTCTGCCAGAATACAAAAAAAACCCCAAAAAACTGGAATAATAATTCTGATTGCCTTTGAGGGGTAAAGGAAGGTCTCCTTGTATCTGATAGCACCAGTACTTAGACTGTAAACAGCTGGAAAGAAAAGAAAGAAAAATAGAGAATTTTGATCTCTAGCTTCTCAATAAACAGGAATGAAAACCAGTACTGGTGCAATTTGGCCAGCAAGTCAGTAGAGGAAAATGGGAACCTTACTTTACCTGAAACTGAAATAGGCTTAGCGCTAATAACCATTTAATCTCATTTAAATAAAAACAGCAAAAGAGAAAATTTTTCTCTGTAGCTTGAATGCTTATCCAACACGCTGTATCCACGCCCTTATTTTGCTGGCAGCATAGGAAAGTTGGACTTGAATTTTCAGATGGTTCTGCTGGGCTCCTAAATTCTAGGCACTGCTCAGGTGTTAGCTTGGGGTGGCTGCATCCTGTGCCAGCTTCCTGCCTGTTCACCAGCGAGTGCTCTGAGTTTCACAGCACCTTTCTTACAGACACAGTTTCAGTGAGGGGATTTCCCAGCTGCTCATGGCAAGGTGCTTTGCAGCTTAGATTTCTGTTTGCAAGGGCACCCCTTTCTGTTTTGGTGTGTGCACGTTACTCAGTTTGATTTCTTTCCATAACAACTGCCTGGATAATTTTTTGGGCAGTAAGCTAGTATTGCAGGTTTGAACTTAGCCAGAACATTCTGATACTGAAAGCTTTATATTTTCTTTTTTTTTTTTTTTTTGTCATCCTAAACAATAAATCTTACAACAAATTTTAGATCCAAAGTTTCTTTGTGAGAAGTTATATGCAAAATACTTGATTCTGTTGCAGATCTTTAATGTTTCCATACTTAGTTTCATTACAGCAGGAAATTTCTTTTGAATTCTGCTCTTTAGAAAAAGGAAGTTTTAGCCCCTTGAAGACCCAATAAATTACTAAAACAGGGCAATTTATGATCTTCATGCATCTCTGCAAAGAAAATTCTCCCTGCAGGTAGACTCAGTCTGTCTAAGATTCAAAGATATTAGAGGCAATTTTATGAAAGGGATCATTAATTATAAGACATGAAATTTTAATAGGAGGCTTCTTTTTCCTGATATCTTGCATGAGCCAAGATCAAAGTAACTCCTGTATGTTGACCTAGTAAGCACGATAACTGAGCAGATCAGCTTCTCTGTCCTTTTTAACCTCAGAAAAATCACAGAAGTGATGTGTTTTAGGAGAAAGTGCATTTCAGTATCATATATGTAATCACAGGAGATGGAAAAATGCTGCTGCTTGCTCCTGACAGGAGAGAACTGGGTCCAGCCAGGGGTGTTTAGGTACACTTGTCACGACCAGAATGAGTGTTCTGGGTGCCTTATCAAAGAGGACCAAGGCTTGCAGGTTGCACGGCCAGTTTGAGAAGATGCCCAGCTGTACCTACTCCTTTTTAACAGGGTCACATGAACTATTTTCTGTCCATATAACATCAGACACCAACCACGCTCCAGTCATTCATTAACCCCACTGTGATAATCCAAACTTAGCTGCTTTTTCTGCATGCTTGTGCTCAAATACACACAGTTTTTAAACATTAAGGCTGAGACCAGAAGGGATTCATATCACTCTGCATCCATGATCTTTTCTCTTCGTTATTGGCTGCTCCTTCCATCTTTATGTCATCTGAAAACTTTATTAGTCACGATTTAATATTGTATTCCAGATCATTGATAAAAATGTTAAGTAGAAATAAACCCACTGGAATTTAGCTAAAAATGCATCCGGTCAACAATGATTAGTCGTTTACAATTACATCTGGAGATCTATCAATTAACCTGGTTTTAATCTATTTAATTGGTGCTATATAACATGTTGCTCTAATTTCATAATCAAAATGTCACAAGTCACCAAGTCAAATGTCTCGCAGGACTTTTAGTGTATTATATTCACACAATTACCTTTAGCAGCTAAACTCCTAATCACATTATAGAATCAAGACCAAATTTCCAAGACCCCATATTGATTTGCATTAATCATATTATTGTGCTTTAATTCTTTGTTAATGAAGTTGAATATAATCTGTTACTTTGCACAGAACAATAAGTCTATTATTATCTTAGCCTTTTACTTTAGGTTTTCTTCTACAAATTTTGATCTTCAAAGTAGTTTAAGAGCTATTGAAAAGACGGCACCTATGGCTCGGGGAGATGCTTTTTCAGAAGTTTTCTATTTCTTGCGTGCCAGTCACCTGTTGATCTCTTGTTGATTAATTCTGGTATCTGTGTTTTAACTGACTTGCTTTAGCACTTGAAGGTGTTTCATCATCCTCTAAAGAGACTCTATCATCTGTCTTTTTCTCATCTATAAAAAGACTTGCTTGTAGAATGTTTCTGCCTTTCCTGTGTTACTGCTCACATTGTATAATACCAATCAAGTACTTTTGCTAGGATTTCTTTTGTTGATTCACTTCAGAAATTGCTTTCTCTTATCTTTAATTCTACTTGTCACAGTTTTTCATTGTGTCCTTTTACCTTCCTTATCCAGTTCCTTCAGTTTCTAAGTTTTCATGTACATTCAGCTCATATCAAATTCTTTTTACTTGTGTTATACAGAGATAATCTGTACTTTGAAGTTAGTATATCTCACAAGCACCTAATACTTTGATACTAATGAACAAACATAAGTTTATGGAGAAACACTAACTTATCCATATTTAAAATTGTAATTCATTTCCAGCATGGACGTGTGATTTTGGTATTCATCATCAAATGTAAAATAAATATATACTATATATATCTACATATGCTTCATTGTGCTGTATGCAGCCTGCATCTGAGGTAGAATTTCCTACCAGATTTTAAGAAAAATAAACATATGGTTAATAAGTTATGAGATCTTAAATACCTATGTCTTCTTCAGAGTAATAATAATAAAAAAGCTAAGATTTGCTCTTGTTGAGCAAAAAAAAATGGGAAAGACAGAGAGAGAATGCAGGATTCATATCTATGATATCAAAGCTCAAGACTGCCATTCTTCTGAGGAAATGTTGACTTGCCTCACTATACACTGACAATTCACCCGGACACAGAAGTCCTCACTTGGTGAGGTCTGCATGGGGTGAAAGAAACTGAAGCACTAAAGGCAGCACTTCAGCGATCTGTTTATTTTGGAATTCGTATCTGGATTGATAGTCTGGAGATGGGACTGGGCAGGCTGAGATGTGGCTTGGGGAGGGGTTGCAGGGATGCAGGAGCTGAGTACCAGAGATGGAAGAACATTCTGCTTCTGCATCACCGTCCACCTGTACTCCACTACTGGTCAGGGCAGCTGCTGTCACGCATGTGATACCATATTCCACATGGCAATAAGGGGCAAGACAAAAGCAAGGACCCTTAGATCTACTTTATTTGTTTACCTCTGAAAGCGATTTATTTCTTCAACAGCAATGATCCCTCAAATAGAAACATCCAATAAGAATAACAAGATAAACCCAGGAATAGGCTCACAGACAAGAAGTTACTTATGCCAGAACTACCTCAGTTTGCCCATCCTGATAACTCTCTCTTGCTTAGCCTAACTGGGATAAAGGGAGTAGGACTGACATCTCTTGGGAAGTGCATCCTCCAGGAGGATGAAATAATGCCAGGGAGAAAGTTTAGGCAATAGCATCATGCTCTCACAATTTGGTTTCTTTCTCCTCTCCCTTTATTGCTTTTTTACAACACACTGAACACTTTTCTGCAGAGCAGAACAGATTTAACAGCGCATCTGAAGAAGGCCAGTGGTCTCCCTTCCCATGTATGTCTCACACATACAGGGGTGTGAGGCTGCACGCCATGAAGCCAAAGAGGTTAAATCGTGATGTCCCAGTTTCTGACCTGTCGCTGTGAGCGGCACTAACGGCGAGGAATGGCACGACAAGTTCAGAAGGAAAACAGTAGTGTTCTCAATTAATTAATTAAATCATCACTTTTATAACAGGGTTCGCAAAGAGTGTGTTGAATGGCATAAGACAATTGGGTGCTCGGCCATCCACCCCTTGAGGGGATTGGTCAAGCTCCAAGACACTTATTCCAAAATATCAGAAAGCTAGAACCATAACAATCTTGCATAACAAACCCAGGTGCAAGATAAGGAGTTAGTTTACAAAAACCCATAGCAGTGTTTTTCATAGCTTCTGTGAGAACCACAAAGTTCTCACAGAACTCTGTAGAAAGCTGAAAGATTTCTCTACCAAAGCTTTTCAGCATCCACACTGACCTAGTGCTGTAAGAACTAATTAATTAATTAAAGGGATACATGTACTTTTTATGAAAGACAATGACTGTGGGTTTCAGTGTTGCGACTGCAGCAGATCAGACATGATCCAGCATCTAATATGTCAAGCTTAGCACAGGACTTAAGCAGAGGAAAGTCAACTGGTGAAGTCTCAATGGCTTTATGCCTGGAGGTGCAGCCAGGCAACAGACTTTAGTCGCTCAAATAAATTGTATAGCCAAACCAGAAGCATGCTTAGTGTCTCAGATACTTCTGCAGTGTCTGCAGGCTTTTGTGCATCACGCTCCACTTCTGGCACCAGGCACCCAAGCCTTTCACTGAATTTGTCTTCCGGTGCTGATGGTAATGCATCCAGTGTATCCCCAGCCACACTCAGCACAGGCTCAAACAGAAAAGCTGCCAGCATTTGCTCTGCAGATGCTTCTGCTGAGTTTGCTGTAACTGGGTCCTCCAGAGTATTGTACAGCTTTTTCCAAGTGTAATAATTAGGATTCTTTGGACCAGTAGGACAAGCTGATTGCCATTAGCAGTGCCTTTTTCTCCCTGTTACCACATGTGCACTAGTGTTTGTTTTTGTTATTGTAAAAGTAAAGTGTGACTGCATTTTCCTCTTTTTCTTTTGATCCTAATGCTCAGTTTGCCCCTGAACTTGTGATATCCCCCCTCCATTTCAGTGTTTGATCTAGCTATCTAAAATCAGGGAACAGATAGGATCTCAGTATCCAGAGCTCCACACTAAGAAATTAAATTGGAGAGCACAAACTTCCCCTTTGCCCCAGTTTTACCGCTTCAGCAGAAAGACAAGTGAGTTCATAGCGAAAGATGTGATTCGAGTTACAGCACGTCTTAGTTTCCATAAATCCCTTATGGTCCCCTTCTGTGTGCTTGTCCAGCCTTGTGTTGAATTTCCATCCCTTGGAAGCAAAGGTGCAATCGAAGCTGCTGTAGATCCTTAGGCTTCCTAAGCAGATACACAGCAGTGCTACACAGCCAGGTGTACAGCAAGGAACCTTGGGAACCAATTCTTACAGCCTTTACCATAGACATAGCCTCACCTGAGCTTTAGATACCCCATACTTTCCTGAGATCTGTATTTATGCACAAATCACATAGAAACTAGAATAAAAAATTACTCTGTAATCTTCTCATCTAACTGGCAGCATGGGGTACAATTCATCCCCACAGCATCCTCCTCCTGTTGCCCCATTCTGTGTTCAGAAAGTGCTTGAAGGACTTTCATGTCTAGGTGACTTAATATGATATTGATTTCTGATTTTTCATAGAGTTTACTAAACTTATTGTTTTTCTTTGTCAGTGTTATGAGCAACAACAAGGGAAAGATTCACCTGCTGGTTACCATCAGTCAGAGAAAATAAGCTATTCATACTTCTTGTTAAGCATGACACATTTCTACTGTTTTTCAAAAGTATTCTTATATTTCTTGTTCTGTTTCTGTTCTATATTTCCCAGAACATCTGCCCTTCCCCATCCTTTATATTATTGTATCTTCGTCACACCTATTTTTTACAGCAAATGAGTTCTTTATAATCAGAAAAATTTGCACGAAATAAAAAAAATAAACAATTATTAAATTTTGATTCAAATAAACCCCCTGAAATCAACAGTATACTAATCAAAAGAGGTGCAGACAAACAGATAATTTTGTTAGCTGGTCAAAAAGATAATTTTTAGTAAGTACTAAAGAAAGAACAATTAGAGATGTCTCTAGACATGTTTGAAGAGAGCTAAATGAAAAGATTTCCTTCATATATTGAAAATTTAAAAAACGGGTGGATATAATAAGATGCTAGTAAGTAAAAGCATGATTAACATCATATAAACTGTAAAGAATGATAAAGCCAATTACCTAATTCCCAAAGACATGATCATCGCTATATTGATACTTTTCTTATATGAATATATCTCAAACAGCAGCAAAATTAACACTGAAGAATTTTTGTCTTGTGGGTATTGAATTTAAGGGTGATTCCTCCAACAGAGTGATGAACTGAGCAAAAGGTTTAAATACAACGTAAGAGTCAGGGCCTTTCTTCTGACTTTGCCTGGGCAGCAAATGGACTGGGGCAGCCTAAACACACAGTTTACAGGGAATTCACATAACCTGAACTGCTGCAGGCGTCTACACCGGAGCTTGTTGTCTGACCTCCTTTTGTCTGACCGTGAGTTTTGACTCTGAGAAGGAAGAGGTGTTTCCAAGGAGAGAATGATTCATGCCATCACAGAGTAGGCCATGGGGATAGGTGAGAGAAATCACATCCCAAAACAAGTCTTTTTCTATTAACTACAAGAGCCCACCATGACTAAGGCGGATACAGATGTTTCTGCTGCAGATGTACAGAGCCAGAGGACCCTCATGCCCCTCTTGTTTAGGGGAGAGTGACGCTGATCATTTCTTGAGGAAGCCAGGTGAAACCCCATGTGTGTTCCTTTGACTGTATATCTCTTAATCATAGGCAACTTCTGACACCATTTCTGTGCTTCCACACTTCTTCCACATTTTCCATTCTGACCAGTTTCCATGCTCATCCACTGTTCTTCTTATTCTCATTTGGATATTTCTCTGACTTTTCTGAAGACAACCACTCCTCTGCTTTGCAATGGCCAGCTTGTGCTTCCACAATTCATAGGACAGAATTCATCCCACAAAATTCCACTGGTGTCTATTCACTACTTTTTAAAAAAAAATCCTATTTTTCCACTTAACTGTTGATATTTTATGTAGATGATTAGAAACATGAGCGAAAACTGAATGGTGAAGTAGAGAGAAAAATGAGGAGACGTAGTAATATTTTTAAACTGCATAAAGATGTTGAAAGAGGTCAGGATTAATGGGCTTAAATTAATGAGATTCCAGTTAGACATCTGGGAAACATTTCTAGCAGTAAAGTGGTAGATTAAGTTGCTTGGGGAGGCCACAAGAGCTCCATCAATGGAAGTTTTTAAGAACAGGTTGAGCAAACCTCTGCCGAGATTGGTGCTCTTATAACTGAACCTGCCCTGAGGAGTCTATTAAATTTGCATGAATTATGGCCACCACTCACAAGAGTTATATTAATACCACAAGAGTGTCATGATGCAAAAGACACACAGCAGAAGGCAAGAGAGGCTTATCACGAGGTGAAAGTGCTGCACTGCTGAAGTTATGCTTTGCTTTCTTCTCCTGGTCTTCCACCTACCTTCTCTCTTTTCCCAACAGAACATGGGAGTGCAGTGCAACCCCTGAGAGTGGGGGGTTGGAGAGGAAGGATGTGTGCTGCCCAGGAGGGTAGGGGATGAGACTCCTTGGTGTGTTACACATACTCCTCCTTGCTGACTTCTTTCTTCCCCACTGTCCACTCTGGCTGTATTTCACTCAGGAGGATCGGGAAACTACTTGTTTCCAGATACAGATGTGTGCTTCTGCCAAATCCTTTATTCACTGCCAGGATGAAAACTTTTCTGTCTCTGCCCCAGGAATCCTGAGCCTAAGGTTTACAGGAAAGACTGAGTCTTTCAAAAACTTCCTCTCTCTGAACACAGATGGTACCAGAACCTTGGTACCCTTCAGTAGAATCCTTACTTCTTGTTTCCTCCTCCTTCCCATCTGATTTTTCTTCAGGCCTTTTCTTAATTCACTTCTTCTTCCTCTCCTACTTCTTGTTTACTTCCCCATTTGCCAGTTATAGTTGTTCTTGACCCATTTTTTTTACCTTAGAATATCTCTTCTTATATCCAAAGCCAGTTTTTTTCTGGCTTTTATGTTTCCTCTTTGGGAAGTAAATTCTCTCATTCCAAATTAGCCTAGTCCAAGATAATTGAATTAAAGAAAGATCTGTGTAAATATAGAACTGTATAGGTTTACTGTTATTTATAACTATAATCAGAAAAAAAAAAGTGAGTTTTGACTGAATTAAATAAGTTTCATTGCCTGAATCATCTTCTTCCTCTGTCTACCATGTCACTCTGGGACAAAAACAGATTTTATGTTTCCTTGTGTCATTTTGAAGCTCTAAAACTGTCTTCATTTTTTTCTAGGAAAACTTTTTCATTCAAAGTATGCAACATACTTAGTTCAACATCTGCCACATCTTATACAGAACAATTATTTTATAATCAGAACATGCATATCTAAGCCAAAATCTTAATTCTGTAAATATGTTCCTTCATAGAAAATATCCAGCTCAATTGCCCTGTAAATTATTTTACAGAATATGAAAGCAGTATTTTACAGTATATGAAGCACAGGTAAACAAATGCATACACATACATTTGTATAATCTTTTTAATAAATGTATCTGTAACTTGATGACTAATTAGAAGAGACAGAAGAAAAAAATAAAGGTAAACACATATTAAGAGAAAATACGGCAAGGTGGTCATCTATCCCTGGAACTGTAAAATTGAGAGAAGGGGTAAATTAAATAGTGTGGAACCCAGGGATACTCATTAGGCCATCAGCAGGGAGCAAGATGGTGATGTCACACCTAGCAGAAGGAGGAAGACTCATGTAAAGCTGGATGAGATCCAGTTTGTGCTGTAGATTTATGCAGTTAATTTTGTCCCTTGGCTGCATTCTGATGAGCATTTCTCCTCGACATACACCAAGAAAATTGCTTGATTATAGCTGTGTTAATGGTAATCAGCATGCTAATGAGCACCAGAAGGTCGTTACAGAAAAGAGAGGTTCAAAGATGTATAACCTAGAGGAGAAGATGAAGTAAATCTTCAGGGAATGCAAGTGTCTTGTTTGTAGGTCATAGATTATTTGTTTTGGTCATTGTAGAGCACAGGGAGTTTAATTTAAGGACAGAAAAAGATTAAGCTTTTTGAATTTTAGGAACAGCATAACTTAATTAAATATATGCCTATGAAGTAGGCAGCAAACAGTGCTGGATTGTTTTTGTTCTATTCTAATGTGTTCCTTGATGGAGATTATACAATTGTAGTTTATGTCTTTCATGACGTGAATCTAACATTTATTCATGCTTAATGTAAAAATCGGAATAACGCTTACAGCATTTTGTATTTTGCTAATGACACAGAGTAAAAGAGGAAAGGTTTTGCAGAAAGAAATTCAGAGCAAGCACGTCAAAATATAAAGTGAACATTAAAAGGTAGTGAAATCAGAGGAAAATGAAAATCTATCAATGTGTAAGAGTTGCCAGTGAGATAAAAGAAACCATGCAAAATAGTAGTTATAAAATTAGTAAAAAAAGTTGAATATCAGCTACATAAATATCATAGGGAGCATGTAAAATGCTAAGCTGGTAAATATCTTCCTATTTAATTCAAGTTTCTAGTTCTGTTTCAAAAGGTTAATGTGCTCCCTGTTAGAAAAGAACATGTGTATGCATTTGGATGGTTTTTCCAGAGAGAAAATGACACCGAATAAGGATTATACACGCTTTAGCGGAAGCCCTCAGGAAGAGGGACATCTTACAGAAATACTGAAAGAAAAGGTTTAGGAAGTTTAACACCTCCTAAACTCTAGGCAGGCCAGATTTAGATGGAGATATTGAAAAAAAAACAGCTACACCCCCAATATTAGCAAGTAGTTGAAGTTCAGTGGAGAACTGCACCTCTCAGTTCCAGCAGGAAAAATAGGAACAAAGGCTTTGAAAGGACATTTGCATGTAGGTGGTTGAACAGGACAAGTCCTGTTGTTCTGTCCGGCTTTTCCGGACTTTCAGAAGCTAGAAAAGTAGAGAACATTAGGGAAGAAAACACCAACCCAAGCAATCACTCCCACCCCACCCTTTCTTGTTTTGGTTTGGGGTTTGTCCCTTTATTAATGGGTCTCAGAGGGAAAAAATTAATTATATGTTGACTCACAAACCAATCCTATCCTGGGCTGTGGGGAAAAATTCACATGATTGCCAGAGGAATTGGTAAACTCTTTTAGATTAGATTAGATTAGATTAGATTAGAAACTGACCTCCTCAGAGAATCTGCATCTCTAACACCCAGTGCCTAAAGCTCAGTGGCTGCAACAAAAAGGCTTTAATACTTTCCAAGAGTCATGTGTGGTTTAAAGGCTGTAAGATAATTCTAATCCTTATTCTAAAAATTATATCTGCCTTGAAGTCTGATGCTTATCCGTGCCACCAGTTAAAAGCACATATCAGCCCTACTAGATTTTACTGTTTCAAAGACTGACATGATTATTTAGGCCCCGTTACAGTAAACAGAGAGTAATTGGTACTTCCAGGGGGTGGACTCACCCGAAAGTAGACACAGATGACACAACAAGGTTACCAACACATGCAATCCATGTTTGAAATGCTCTACAGCTCTGAGTCACCTGCACCAGGTTGTGAAAATAGGAGCTAAAGGAGACACCAGTCCTTTTGAAATGCTACCTGGAGGCCTGGTGGGCACCCCATGGCATCTGATTTTCACATGGGCAACTGAATGGAAGTGCAGCTGCTCAAGATGAACTGTCTTCTAAGAGCACCTACCTCCAACTTTAAATTGTAGAAGGTGTCTTGCAATAGCTGCTTACCTCTTAGCTAATTACCATCCTAATCTTAGGATGTTTAAAATAAAAGGGAAAATACTTGAGAGTGCATATTGTTTAAAAAAAAAACCAAAACCAACCTTCTCCAAAGTACTTTGGGCTCTGTTCCTGCAAGTAGTTTTCAAAACTATGAGAAGGTTGAGCTTCCTACGTATTTCCTTAAGACACTGAGCAGTAGTCACTTTCTGTTCTTCCCTTCTGCTTGGAACAGAACAAAAATGGTGCAATGAAAAATTGCTCCAAAACCACATGCAATATCAACTGTGGCATTTGTATGACCAGGTGAAACAGCAATGCCATTGATGGAAAAATCTGCAAAGAATCAAGCATGATGGCAAAATAATGCAAGAAATTATGAGAGCAAAGCCATAGAACAGAGATCAGGTAGGGGGGATGGATATGGCATGTGGTATGATCCCGAGACTGTTCTCAGAGAAAGGGACAAACAGAAAATGTGAGTAAGTATCGAGTGGGCCAAACAAGCAGAAGGTCGCGTAGAGTCAGGATGATGGATTGCAGTATTGTTGGAGAACACTCACATTATCTTGGGGGAAATGCTTTGTGTTGAAGAGCTTACTGAGGACAGGTGCAGACTCAACATAGAGGTGGATTCAGGTGCATAAACTTGATCTGATGCTGGTATTTTAGTTCCCTTAGGGTATTTATGTCACTACACCCATGTAGCCGAGAGATATGGCATGACACCTGTGGCAAAGCTAAGTCTGACTAAGGTGCAAGTGAGGTGGTGATACATGACTGTGTTTCAACTATTGTACTGATGCCTTAACTGTCCTCCTAGAAACAGAGACTAGACAGAATAAAGAAATAAAGGTAGGTATTTATTTGGAAGGCCTTCAAAGGCACACCCTGGGGAGCCAGAGGCTACTGCCAAAATGGACCCCAAGATGGACGACAGGTCACGAGTTCTTCACACTCTTATAGGTTTGGTTCATTTACATATTCAATTCGTTTACATTCAATTCTCCAATTAAAGCTTCAGTTAAATGATGTAATTTCCCCAGGCTTGCCCCCCCTTTAGAGTCTTTGGTTTACACATTTCAGGCCTAGGACGGTCCGAGTGTCCTTGGGAAGCAGGCCTGGAGAGGCTTTGTTGTGTCTAACTAGCAGGAGAGAGCAGAAATTAACAGGCTACAAGAAACTTCAGAGCTACACACTAAATAGTACAGAACCTGAAAGAATACAAAAATTAAAACCTAAGGCATCAGTACCTTATCCTGTGGAATAAAGAGTAAGCCTGAGAAGATGGAAGTCTGACACAGAGAACAGCGGAGGGCTAGGAGGAACTAAAACCAAACAGCATCTTATGACCTTGAACCACAAATCTAAAAAGGTGGATTAATTAACTAAGTTGCATGAGTTTCCTACACATAGATTATACAGAAAACCCAAGCATCAGCACTCCCAACGCAGGCTTTTCAGTGAAGTGTCTACATTTTTAAATATATTTTTTAATTGTTCTGAACATAACCAAGTCTAAAAAAAAAAAAAAAAGCCAAGGGATTGAATTATTTCTTTAACAATTTTCTTAGATATTCTTGGTTTTTCACCCATAGTGTGTCTCCAAATGAAAGTGTGAAGTTGAAATGTTGCAGTTTCCTTGTAAAGAGGGAATAATGACTGAGTTGTTAAGGTTTACTTTCTTTGGGAAATTGGACATGGTGGTAGGATTTGGCAATTTTCCACAGACATAGGAAAAACTAATGCTACCGTTTTACAGTTGCCTTTTGGAATATAATCAGCTCCTGAAGTATTCCATCACACACTGAATGTCTTATTAAGGGGTCTTCCAGAAAGGAAAATATTCAAAGGCATAGAATTTGTAGCAGGCTAAGTACTATTCTCTGAGTGATCATGGTGAATGCTACACGGTGTAAATAGGAATCCAAAAAAAATTGAAGTGTGCAACTCTTTATAGGACTCTCTCATTCATAATGGATAAGAAATTAAAAATGTTAATACAAATTTCAAAATTCAGGGTTTTTTCTCACTAGTCACTAAAGAGTAAGATAACGCCTTTGAGCTAACAACCAAATTATTATTATTTAAACTGAAATGATATAGTTAAGAGAAACAGTCTACAAAAAAATCCCAAACTTGCCAAATTTCAGGTCCAGTCAAAACACCTGAAGGATACACTGCATTTTAAAAGACAAAAATATTGAACCACTAAGAAGTTATGAAGCTAAATGGACTGTTAAAGTAGTTCCCAGAAGAAATAGTTACTTCCAGATTACGCATATCAAAGCCATAATTGTTTCTTACAATAAACAAGGATAAAAATAGAAACAAAAACCTTCAAGACCAAGCTGCCACTGGACACTGAAAGAATATTAATAATAGAATGAAAAACATGTGTGTACAAATTCTTCATCTAGACAGCACAAGCTGAGTATTATGAGATACTGTTTAAAGTAATTATTAAGGCATTTCATGCTTTCTACAGAAAAACCCTAACATTACCCACTGTGATCTTCATTATATTTTGATCAATTTCTCATAAAGATTTTATGGTCATAGTTTCTTGCATTCATAGTCATGAAGAGAAGGAAGCAGAAGATTAACATTTCTGATGGCAAAAGAATTAGCAGAACTCTATGGTGTGCAGAAAAGCACGTTGGAAGGAAATTAAATTAAATTGACTTAAATTAAAACAATCAGAATTCACCTCATTTTAAATTAGGGTATAGGGTTCTGGGCTCGATTTAGTTGTCAATACACTGACATTCGACGATCTTTTAGAGACTCAGTGTTTTCCACCTTACCTCAAGGTGCTGCTCCAGAGGAGTACACACCTACTACAAAGATTATGTCACATCTGCCAGCACTGTGCAGAGGTGTGAGTTATTTTTATGACATCCAAAATATAGATAGATAGGTTCCTATAAGATGGCAACTGCTTTTAACCTCTATATTTCAGATTCAGTTGCTTAAACAAGGACATCTATTGTCATTTGAGGTGCCCCTATGTAACCTATCTAACCTCCCAGTTCTCTCATGGGCATTCCGTAAATCCTTGGTCAAATCTACCAGTCCTGTGTGGACAGGAAGCTTCTGGCAGCAACAGAAGGCAGGACCTTAGAAAAGGTTCAGAAAAGGACATTTTGATGATAAGAACTTGGGAAAACAAAAGGTGTAAATACGTAAATTATAATTTAGAAAATATGAGATTAAAAAGTCAATAAAATAAGGAAAGGTACAGAGAAAAAATGTGGCCCATATTTATTTAATCAATGTCATAATGTAAGAGACAGAGGATGGTCAAAGGCATTAATAGGGACAGATCCCAACATCTGACAGGAGGAGATGTACATGCAGAAACTGCCCAGAAAGTAACACTGCTCAGAAGGGGACTGGATACCAAAAATATTTGGACCTTGGGACCTTGCACAGTAAAAATACCAAAACAGCTTCATGTGAATTCTGGGGGTTCAGGTGCTCTCCTCCACTCGTCAAACACAAGTTTGTAAACTTATTTATTAATTTTCTCCTCCATCAGACATAGTGCCCATGCTCCTTCACAGGATTTTTATCTGGCAGTATAAAGTCAGCAGATACCTCTTTTATCACATTCCTCAGGGAGGGTCATCTGGCATATTTTAAATGCTCACTTTAGATTAAGTTAAACTCTTGGTAGATTTTTGTTCTTTTCATTAGTTTTAAAGGCATCCTAAAACTACAACTCATATGTAGACCTCTTCTGGGCAAATAAATCCTTGAGGGCCCATCATGTGCTGCTGTTCTGTGACTTAAATATACAGGCCAGCAAGCTGGGGACAATTCTACAACTAGTAGCAACGAGCATGGGATCTTATGTTAGAAGGAGCTTAATCTGCATTTGGCACACAGCCACTCTCACATTTCTTCCTTTATTGGCTGTTCTTACAGGCATCAAGAATGGGAATAGGTGTGCATTTAGCCTCATGGAGTGTAGAATTGACTGTAGTAGGCTGTTTGTACTTGGTATAATGTTTAGAAGTAATGTGTTTGCGTCATTATACACCACTACCTATTGCTGTGTTATTAAATGTAGTAAATGCCATATAAAGATGGTGTATTGCCTAGTAATAACGTCACTATTGACCAAATATCTAACTTCAGCGGAAATGTTGGTCTGTGCTGCAGGTTGTGTAGTGAAACACTTGTTTGCCTGCTCTTATGCACCCTTCAGTTTCCATACAAGTTTAAGCCTTTTGTTAGCAAGCCTCAAGTGTTGCATATAAAATGTTACTGTATTCCACTCCCAAGTTTCCTGGAAACTTAGCAGCAAATACATTTTCTGATGGGGTTCATGTGTGGCATGGGAAACCCTGCCCTTTCTTCCAATAAATATGATCTTTCCCTTTCATTTTGGGCACTTCTTTTACACATTGTAGAAGTATGAACTTGAAAAGAAAATTTGACCCAACTTCTGAAATTTTAACCTCCATTTGCTACTTGTTTTCCATCTTTCAATGATGATAATTCAATTCATCAGTGAATCCCAGTTCAGAAAAGCATGTATGAAAAAAAGCACACAAGTCCTCTCCTGCTTCAGGTGAATACCTAACCTAAGAATTGAGAAGTCACTATGAATCATGGATCAGAATTGGAATATAAACTTTCACCGTCTAGCAAGTGGTGCCAGGTTTTCTCTTCTGTTTTGGTTCCAGCCTTTCACTCTAAAATAAAATTTACCCATTTTTTGATCAAACCTCCCCAGGAATTCCAGGGACATCACAGACTTTACTTCTACACAACTATAAAAAGCATAAGGTTCTAGTTTACTGAAAATCCAAGAAAAAAAAGTATAACCAGGAGCACTTTTCTCCTTTCTTATTCTTTCATTGTGCGCAATGCCCTTAGGTTTTTTATCACTATATATGTAGATGTGGAAAGAAATTCAGCTACTTTTGCACAGGTTCAGAAACCAGTTAAATTAAAATGGTTAAAGGTAATTTGTTGATCTTTTTTACATAGTGTTTATATACTAGAAGCATCACCTCAGATCAGCTATTTTAACATAATGTAATTCTGCAAAATATTAGTTTAGTCACAAAAAATTCTATAGAAGGAAGCATATTGGATAAAGTATTGCTCATGGTGTAATTTTAATTCTGAAATACCTTGCTAAGAGGGCTTATTTAAATAGGTTCTCTCTGAGATGAATATTTAGAAAAAATCCTACAGGATGATTTATAGAAAAATTATATGAACAGAATGAAGGACAGAAGAATTTTATTAGAAAAGAGACTCATTTCCACAAAATATAAATTATACCTTTTAGAAACTATATTGAATTTTATTAATATTCTGCAGACAGCCTGCAGTGTTAATCTCCACCCCTACCTATAAGATTTTCATTATGAGGTACAAGGTGTATTTACCCTTTAACCAAATAATTTTTGAGTACTTCAATACAGCCTTCACTGCAGTTTACATATCTTACAAAACATTTTCCTTTTGGAGGCACAGCTTATTTTATGGCATTATTCTACATAAAATGTTTGGTGTAACATTTACATATATGTGCATATATATATATGCTGTTGCACATATGCATATGCATCTATGTAAATATATGGTTTTACATATTGGTATTCAATTTACACAAATCTCCACCACAGGTATAAACTTTAGTGTTTGTACATTGCACATAGGATCTTTAGCATTTGCATATACATTTTCTGACCTCAGTTATCTAACCAGGCTGCCTGACACTGAATTCCTATCTATCTATTTGGGACTCAATATATAGAGAAACATAGTAACAAATCATTAAGTAGAGAGATTTGGATAATCACTAATTTGTTTACAATTATTTACTCTTATTACTTTTATTTTTTTCCCCACAGAACTCCTCCTTCCTTTGAAGGTCAAGAAATAATTTGTAATTGGGTTTTTTGGTAAATGAGGCTAACCTCTGTATCAATCATTCCAAAAATATGAAGATGTGCTGTTTGCAAGGAAAAAAAAAGGGATAGAGAGTTCCAATTATATGTTCTCAGAGATTTCTTAGAAACAGCCATAACCATGTGAATGTAGAAGACAGTGCCAACTCCACAGAAGCCAGAAACTTGACATTTTTGTACAAGCAATGTATCTTTCTTCTAAAAACTAAATACTTAGACCTCATCTTACTTACAAATGTCTCAATTGGAACTAATTTTTCAAAACTCCAGAACAAAACAAAAAAAATGGTGTGCAAAAATTGAATCAAATACGAAATGTATCAGAAATTATTTTATTTTATTTTGTCTACATGATAAATTTAATTGTGGCTAATAAAATCTTTCTCTGGAAAAATATAGAATAAATATACTTATAAAGTTGCTAGCTATATCTCCTCAATGACATGCATAAATTATTTTTCTGCCATCTTCCACATATACATTTCATTATAACATACATAATCAGCCCATTATATCAACACGTATACATTGATTTTCTGCACATTATAACAGGCTTCTAGCTGTCTAGAACTACTTTATCCTATTATGTTGAAGGGATTTGTTCAGTTTTGTATGCTGTTAGCCATAAATGACTAACAGTATTAATCCTGAAAAGATAATCCTTGCAATAAACCATGAATCTTTTAATAGCCCTGTTTGTTGTACAGTGGGGATCTGATTCTGGCCTCAGTGCCAAGCTTGAGTAAATCAGATTTGCTCAAGGGAGTTCTGCAGAAAACAGAGCACTACAGAATTGTCCTCTCCTGGACCACGACCTCCTTGGAGGTCTCAATTAGTCCTTAGAACAAAAGAAGTTTGTGTGGTTGTTGACCTACATGCTTCATGTGGTTTGTTTTGATGTTCATCCTCTCAAAACAGCCAGCAATGTCAAACACAGTGTGAGGGATTTTATGCCAGTCCCTCTGGAAGTTAGCTCTACAATACATAAAAGCACAATTTCCCCCTTGTCCCTGTATTGCAGTCCTGTGGCCACTGAGACTGTTCACAGCTAGGGAGGTGGATGCAGTGTTTTTCTGCCACAAAATCGACCAGATAATATTGTTCTCATATCTTCTTCTTGTCCTTGAGATCTCAGTCCAACAGTTCCTCAAACAAATCTCATTGCAGTTGAAACAAATGATTGCTGTAAGTCCCTTCCAGGCTAATTGTTCTATTCTATGGTATCCTATACTCCCACTCCAGACTCTGAGACTGAGTTTTTCCAACTTTTAATCCCTGAGCTGGGGTCTAACCACGATTGTAGTCAGGGACTTTTGACCCTAAAATGAGAAAGTTACTTCATGTTTCTCGCAAAGGCTCATTTGTTTTTAGCCAAAAATTTGCCAGTGTTTCACTGTTCACTCACTGTTTAGCCTAACGTTGGTAAAGAGTGAAAGGATTTAGACTGAGCCCCGAGCTATGTTGGTTTTTTGCTGGTTGGTTGCTTTTATCTGCTGAAGGCTTTAAGAGTTTCTAAAAGCATAGCTAGGAAAGTTACATGTGAGCATCTATTCCCATCTGAACATTTTATAAACTTTTGGAAAGCTGGAGTAAAAATTCCCAGCTCAGACCCCTCCAGAGTTTGTTTGAAGACCTCCTACCAGTGCAGCAAGCTCTACTAACACACACCAAAGGAAGCAGAAGTTATAAAGACTTGCTTTGCAAATTTACCTAAGAGCTGGATGACTGAAGATGAAGCTGTTCAGGCAAGACACCTAGAACATTTACAGGAAACCGAAGTGTCAAAACAAAGTGTGGTATGTAACCAGGCTGGCTGAGAACTGGAGGCAGGGCAAAGCTGATAAATGGGGGAGAATGAGTGGAACAAATGGAGTGCGGGAGTGCATCTGAGAAGGAGCCAGCACTCCCAGACTTGACCAGAGAAAGTGACAGGGAAAAGAAACTGAGGAAAGGGAGAACAGGATGCCAAAGTTTGGGTGAAAATGTGAAGAAGGCATTAAAGGTTCTGGAGTAAGGAAAGGAGGAAAGGAAAGAAACATGATTTGAATAGTATCTGATTATTCACAGATACAATCAAATATCACTGTGCTTATAAAATATAGCATGGTAAAAGGCTGAATGTTTAAAACAGCAGATCCTAGGCATCTCAGATTACTGGAAAATCTGATCAAGCCTCCCGCGGTAACACATTTCTCAATTCTGATAAGTATTGCAAATACAAATTAAAAAATTTTCGAAGTGCGCTACCATGTGTCGATAAGCAACATAAGAAAGCCCACAAGAAAATTTGGAATTATGTCTTCTGAGCTATGGGTGTGGCATAAGGAGAAGGAAAAGTACCAACCAGATGTTCATTAATGTAGCACTGTTGCACTATGCACAGGAGGAATCTAGGCTTCTTGGAAAATACAGTAACTGATCACATCCTCAAGCTTGACTTTAAAAATAAGCACAAGCAAATTAAATGACATTGTGTAGGCCAATAGCTCCCAGGTGTTTGCTAACTCTATCAAGTTTTATTTTGTGATGTTCATAATAAGGAAGACTTTCCACATAATTGCACTTTATTTTTACTTATTTGTACCTGACAGAACCCTGCTTGTGACTTCCAAACCCCAGCATACCAGACAAGGTATTTGGAAGATAGAGATTTCGCCCTCCCCGACAAACTTATTTCATGCTTAGCACAGAAAAAAAAGGATTCATATACAAAAGGAAAGCACATAACTTAACTTTCATAAATTAAAAACATGGATTTGGCTCTGCATCACATTTGGATCTGCATGTACCGAAGAGGTGTTACGATCCAAAAAGGAGATGAAGAATGAGACAAAAAGTAAAATTGAAAAAATAGAACACAAATACTGGTTCATGAAAGAAAGCAATTGAATTGTTTTGGAAATTCGAATGTTCAAGATAGACAAGCCCCCAGGCAGAGCTGACTTGCTTAATGGAACCTTACTGAATCTGGCAGATACAGAAAACAAGCGTGACAGTCCTACACCTAAGAGTTTTGCCAGACTGAATCATTCTTCAGCAGTCACTCTGGTATACTGAACGAGGCACAAACAAGGGTTCCTCCAGCCTCCAGTGAGCATGTTTCTCTTATTAGCCAGCATTTCTGTCTCTCAGGCATGGAAATGAATGTTACTGATTTTGGCAAGTGAGGATCCTCCGTGGGTTTCTTTCCAGACCTCTCAAAAGTACTTGTTGGCATTATCGGAAGATCAAAGGAAGACAAGATTTATCTTGTCAAAGACAGTCATTTAGTGCAATCTAATTTGAAGAATTTCTTTACTTTAGAACTGACAGTTTTTCATCGTGACATGAATATTTTTATTCTGTGATTGAAAACATTTGAGTACATCTTCTTCATTAGTCGTGTCCATGTGGTCGAAATGACTTACGAGTTCCCTCCTTCTTTTATTATTGTATTTAATAGCATTTTTTATTTAGCTACTTTTCGCAAGGTAATTTAAGACCTCAGTGCTGATTTTATTCTACTCATTTCTTAAATAAAGGGAGTTATGAGCTCAAAAGTGGATTGTAATTTTAAATCATATGGTCTGTAGCTTGTTAGATTAAAACAGTGATAAGAATAGGTCAGTTAGATTCTTGTCCTTCAGTTAGCTGGTCTGAAAGTCTCATGATATTGTCAAAGTTCTCGGAAATTTTGTGACACTGCTTCTAAGAAAGAAAAAGCTACACCGTGCATTAATATTAATTATTGAGCAAACTTTCTAAAGGCTTGGCATGTCCCATACTGATAGTAGATTCTTTATCTGGGAACAAACTACATGGCAGAGGTCAGGGGGGCTCTTCTGCAGAAATAAGCTGATCTTCTCACTAAATATATTTTCCCTTCAGCTGTGTAATTTTCACATGTATTTGTAAATGAAATCCCTTAATGAAGTACTTCAGAATAGCCTTAGTATACCTATGTGTTGATTATCATTACAGCATTAAGGGAATCATGACGCTGCCAAGGCCTAACGTGACAAATATCTTGGAAATTTTGGTGTGGTTTCACTAACTTAAGAGCAGTTTATATGACACAGGGTTCTGCTATCTAGGTTATGAACGTTTCAAGCCTATTTATAATACATAGTTTATGGCTCTTACTGCCCTATTAACAGTAGTGTCTGTTTTTTGTTTTTTTTTTAATTCTAATGAGTTTTGACATGTTTATTTCATTCTTATGCCCAAGTTCCAGATACTCTTATACGCACAACAGATACAATCAAAACTTTCCATAAACCTCTACCAAACTTCTGTTTGTATATGTCATTGCAAAATGCCACAGTATAAATAACAAATATCCCAATATAATCAGCAAGTCTATTTTTCCTTCTCCATGGTTTTTCTCACATTTAACAAACAACTGGAGCTGTCAAATGCTAATCCTGACATTTTACTTTTCCCTTTTCACCATGGTGTATTTTAAAGCTCAATAGTGATGTTCTGAACTCTGGCCCCAGGGCACCATCCACTCCTACATGCAGAAAGCCCAAAGCATTAAGTTCTTGCAGGGACTCTTTGTGCTAAGCCGTTTACAAGGTGGGATAAAAGCAACAGAACAGATTTTGCGCCTACTAGGGAGATCTGACCAGTTGTTTTTCTTTTGTACTACATGAGTGCATGAGTGGCATAATGAAGCATTTTTTGAAAGCAACAATTTGAAGATGTTTAGAGAAGATGTTGGGATTTGTTTGTTTTGTTTTTACAGACAAAACACAAAGCCAGCAGTGTTCTCTGACACTGCGTATCATTTAAGCCATGAGCTACAAAGAAAGCATTCAACACTGACATCTCTCGGAAACATTTCATTTTAATGGCAATGATTTAAAAAAACCAAACCAAAATAGAATATTGAAAATATTTGAAAATGTTGTAAGTCCTTATTTTCATTGTTTATGGCACCTGAAATTCAGGTTAAAGTCTTCAGAGCTTTTTTCACCCTTCCCTCTCAAATACATACCAAGAAACACTTAGGGCTTGGTTTAATTGTGTAAATACAGAAACTTTTTGTCACTTCACGGAACCTCTTCGCCAATTTACACAGCCTGAGGTATGAAACCTTAAGTCACTTGCAGTGAGATAGTAAACGTGATACAGAACTTATGGCAGACCCTGGCACTTGCCAAGTGGAATCTGGAGACCAAATAGAATATCCTGGGTGACAGCCAGTGGAATCCAGCATGAAATATCTTTATTTGGATGTCTATATTGAAGCAGCTGAAGTAGGTCTGAGGGGCAAGATTCAGGTTGTAATTAAGAGCTCTGCATTTAGGAGTCTGAGTAGGTGAATGTAAGCAAGCCAAGCACAGAGATCTAATCTGGGCAGCTGATGAAGTCTGGAGAGGGACTTTGAAAAGCAGGTATAGATTGCATGGCCTTCAGCTGCTGATCCAGCAAGTTACAAGACTAGCACAAACCTGCCTGGTAGTTGCCCCATCTGTAAAATTTTCTGTTCAGGCAACTGAATCCAGCACTGGATGTCCTTTGGCTGTGATGGGAGTCACCACTTAACTCTCAGGCAGACATCTTCATGTAGACACCTAAACTCAGTAAAAAAGTACAGCTGAATCCCAGGTCTTGTGGCAAAACTGATTTACATCAACCATGGGATAGTGCAATTTGTATAATTCAGGAGACAGGATGCCTAGATGGTCTGAATTATGCTGCTCCCATCGCAGAAACCAGGGCTCAGAGCTCACGCAGGGGCTGGTAGTTACTTTTGCTCCCAGTCTGCAGAGAAGAGAAGGTGAGTGCTTGCTCTACTTCAAAAAAATTACCTATGACAAAGTTTTGGGATCAAAACCATCTTTTTCCCCTTTCCCATTGCTATCTTGTGCACAAAATAAATTAAAAAAAAAAATAATAAAAAAAAAAGAATCTTAGAATATCCTGAACTGGGAGAGACCCCGCAAGGAATCATCAAAGTCCAACTTCTGGCCCTGTACAGGACAATCTATTTTCAGTAATGTAGCATTGAAAATACATCTAATGCAAATAAATAAAATTATTTCAAATTATATAAACCACAAAACTCAGCTAGATTTAACCTTCTTCTTAGATGCAAACAGCTGAGGAGAAGGGACTTGCTGAAGAAGAGCTTATGTCTGGAGAAGTCTCCTCAAGGAAGTAAGTATGAAGTCTTCAAATAAGGTACATAAAATATAACCAACTTACTTTTTTTTTTTTTAAACGTTTACAATTCAAAGCTATCAGAAACTTAAATCGTATATTTTTTTAATATTGGTGATTTTCTTTAATCCCAGATACTTACATCAACATTGTCTGGCTCAATGTTGCACTCATTTTAGGTGATGCTTAAAAATATGCATATGTAAGAGTCAATTTAAAACAAATACTGAAGAAATGGATCTGGGTGAGGACTCTTGGATCAATAAGTCCCTTACTAGGTGTCCATGACATCAAAAAATCATTTTGTACAGCTTCTACCCACTATTGTTTTTCAGTCAATTTTGTTCCTTCATGAATGTGGGTTTTTTTCTATCTCTATGAAACATTTTAGGATTACAAATTCAGGAAAAGCTATTTGACCTAGTGGTGATAATGTGGGTAATCTCTGGAAGAGAAGTGGGGGGCTTCAGCATAGGAGAGGTTAGGATTCCCTGACTGGGAAGTAATACGGTTCCTGAATCAAGGAAAGTTGTTACTCTTACGATAGGAGGCAAACCCAATGACAGCTGGACCTGGGAGTAAGGTGAAAGAATTGGCATTACCACCAGTCACCTCTCACCAGGACCTCAGTTCAAGGAGTAGGGGTCCTCCCCAGCCAGGGCTGACTTTCTTAGCTCCCTTCTCATCCACTTTTTCTTTGCTTAAATGAGGGTGATGATATTTTTGGGGAAATGTTATGCTTCCATTTAAAAAATATTTGCTAATTTTTGATGAACCCCAAAATTAATACAAAGTAGACTCCCCATACATCTGCCCTAGTTACTCTGCGTTACACCTCTTCCAGTTTGAACTTACTCTTTCCAGAAAATGAATAATGAAAGCAGCCCAGGCTACTGCTGACAAAATTTTACTTGTCTGTTGTACAAAGGCATTGATGCCCTTTTATCTGTATTGAGGAACACCACAACAGACATACCTAAGGACTGCACTTTCTTTTTCATGGCCACATCACTTTTGCAGCTCATAGTTCCCTCAGATGGAATTAATCTCACACAGATATATCTAAGTGGGCAACATAGGGTTCCTTTATGGCCAATTTACAGAAACAGGCACTAAGGGATCACTAATCTTACCAAATTTCTATTTCAGGCTGAAACGGACTATGCCATAAAAGTGCCGCCTATTTCTTTCAGTTGATTCTAATGGCATACATCTGTCTTTGGTCAAATGAGTTTCTTTTCTTGCAGTCAGTGATTAGATCTTTCCTATCTCTGTCATACCTAGTGAATAAGCTCTAGGAAAAATTCTCCTTATACGTTGTAATTCTGTGTGATTAAATTTAATTTGATTTTTTTCCTTCAGTTCTCAATGTCACCTCATTCTCCCTTTATGATATCCCAGTTCAAACTCTTCAAACTAAATCTTTCCTGTATATGCCTGTTCATTTTTAAGTTTGTCAGGTAACTGACCACCAATAAAGGTAGAAGTCGGTATTTCCCATCAGAAATTTAGGCCGAAGTCCTGTCTCATTTCCAACATATCCGTGGACTGACCTTTGAAAATTAAAAGCTGTATTCAAGTCAAATGCCTAAACAAATTTGAACATCCTCAGCTGAAGACTTTATATCCAGGAAAATGATTCTGACACTGACTGAAAATTCTCTTTCAAATGCGTAACTTTAAAACATAATTACTTTTTGCACCTATTTTTCAGAAAATTATGTCTTGGATCACTTTTCCCCTACATCTCCTTTTATGTACTACTTCAGTTTTCAAAAATACAAATGTACTGTGCATCATTGATTACACAATCATCCACCACAGCCCCAAAAAATTAAAAAAAGAAATATAACACACCCAAAGAATAATTCTTATCTTTATGAGAATTGTTTTTATCTTGGCAATGATCTTAGAAATAAATGTTGCACTTATCAAAAATTATATTTCAGGACTCTGGAGAACAATAATATTTTAGGAAATTTAAACTTTTATGGAGAAGAAAAGTCTGCTGAAAAAACATTTATATAGGAATAAAAGTAAATAAATAAAGTCAACTAGAAAAGCCAGTTTTGTGCCAAATCTTTTTTTTTCCTATATATAAAATAGTATAAAACCTAACCTTTGGGACGTTATATTTAGTAATCTTTGGGAATTATAGTTGTAGGTTTTATCCTTACACATCCAGTGACAATAGACTGAGAAACTGTTTATGTCAGGTTCAATGAAGTGTCCCTTAGTCAGTAAAACACCTCAATTTGTACCCACCCACCTTTAAACAAGAGATTATTTCAATAGTCTTGAATAAATGTATTTATTTTTTGCTGTATCAGGAGCAGCATGCTCACTATTTTGCAAAACTGACCTCTGAATTGATTATAAAATCTTTCTGTGACATTTCATTTTTTTCTTGAATTTATGTTACAAATAAAATCCAGGATCAACATTATTTAACCTAGGTTAACCTAGACAACACCCAAAAATCATAGAAAGAAGTTACATGGTTAATGTGTAGCAAACCTTTTCATCATTTGCTGAAAAAAAAAGTAGATGAAGTTGTAACACCTGCTCTCATTTATATTAATTGTGTTTTACATCTGAAAATTATAAAGGTTATCCATAAACTAGAATGCATTTTGAAACCAAAATTTAAACTTGCTGCTTTTGATTTTTCAAATGCTAAAAGTACTCTACTGAAAAAATGGGCAAATATCTCAAAAATAAAAAGTCTAAGTATTGCTGCTATACAAGTCCAAAGGCACAGACTAAGATCAGCCATTTCAACTGGTCTGAATCACATTCGGGAGTTCCACTGATTTATCCTTCCATTGGCCCTTCTAGGAAAGTACTTTTTTTTCCTTTTGCCCCCTGTCTTCTATATTTCATTTCATGTGTCTATCGAGGCTATGAAAGATAAAGCTATCTGCTTTCTCCTGTAGTAAAGAACTATATGGAATCAGTTCACCTGTCTGTCACTCCTCATTAAATTCTTACCCTCCTCATTCACATTCTGATCTTTGCAAATGAACATTTGCTTAATAAATGTTCCCAAGACTAACAGTGCAGAGTGAAAATCCCACACAGCAGTAAATTATTAACTCAGTCACAGGGGGAGTGCCATATATGACTTTTCAGAATGAGTTATTATGTGGATCATCATGTAATTATGAATTTTTCAAGCCATGATAGAGGAAAATTGAATATTTAATATTTTATGGACATATTCTGCACTGAGGACATCTTTCAAAATTTTATGATAATTTTTGGAGTGAGCAAAGAGCAGAACAAAAGTTACAAAATAATTACAAAGTGGAATATTTAATCACCATGGACATTGTTGGCAATTTTTCAAATTGCATAATATAATCAAGGTCATGAACTTTTAATCACGATGTATTCAAATGGAAAAAATATATGCATTAAATTTGATCTACAAGTATGTTTTGATTGTTTAAGAAATGAGAATATGAGGCTTCATGCTTTATTGTACGGTAGGTAGAACGGTGTAAATATTCATGACTATTCAAAGGTTCCTGAACGTTCATGGCTTGCCCCTGCATGGGGCATTTAGAAATACAGAAACATGAACATAAACCTGTGCTGCCTGCTCCAGGAATGCTTGCAGAGAGCAGGCAGCATGAGGAGGAGCAGCGCAGGTGCCTCAGCACAGTCACTCTGTACAGTTTTAAACATCCTGGGGTATTCACAGCATCTGCATGAGCCTGACAGAGACAACACAAGATCTGTGGGAGACCAGAGCCCTGCTGAAGCTGCAGCTGCATGCCAGGCAGGATGTCCTAAGGCATCTAAATGGTATTAGGCACCTATGTTTAGGTGTTTAGGCTTTTGAATCATTCCCTAGGAAGCTGAAACCAAGTGTGTTTTAAGCGGCACTAAATACCCACAAATGTGAAACATTTGAGCTGTGAATTGGGAGTGCAAGAATCACTAAGCAGAGGAAAATGTTTACTTTGTGTACTGATAGATAAGAATCTGAACAGAAAAGACGTTTCTAAGGCAGTGCTTCCACAGGAATAATAAAAGACTATCAAGCACTTGGTAGTAAGCCAAATCAGATGCTCTTTGATAACCATTGAACTTAGTGCAAATCTACCACAAAAAAAAAAAAACAACCAAATAAATAGTGCTCTTTTCTTTAACAGACTTTTATCTTCCCAGAAAAATCTGGTGAAAACCAAGGCAAGGGAAGTCTAAAGGACTTAGGAACCATAGAGCAAAACAAGGTATATACAGTAAGTACACATTAGTCTGGAACTCTGATCTCACGCACGTATAAAAATTATTAATTTTATTTAATTTATTTGTTTAAATAATTTACTGCACGTCCATTACTGGAAAGTATCTTTATGCCACACATAAAATAATTCGCAGTTAAAATATAACTTGTGTCCACTATTCCAGATGCCAAGGCATCAGCCTGACTTCGTTTGCCCAGAAGGGTAAATGATGGAAATTAAAAGGTTTGGACCAGAACGACCCTGCACTGGCAGTGTGCTCAAGTCTTAGTCACAAAAGGCATACTAAAAAATACATCAGAGAAGGGGATCAATAGGCACCATCCAGATGCAGGGAGGGTCCAAACCACCCAATATTGAGAAGAAATATTTTGCTTCCTTTTACAGAGAAATGCCATACTGCCTTGATTCATGACTGCCTGCTTCAAGACAAAACTGCTTCATGTTCTTGCAAAATAACTGGATGAAGGCAGGTCCTGCAAAGTGGTGGTCTGAGAAGAGCTACTCAAATAATTTAGTGTAATATATCTTAATTTAATAACATTGTGCATATGTCTTTTGGGTTGTATATTGACCTGTATATACATTTATATACACTGTAAAATATAATTTTCAATATGACATACTACTGAACTGCTACCTGGCCATTGTTGTGTTCCTTACTCCAAGGACATCTCTCAATGTCCTTCAGAATGAGACACTTATAAAATTTGAATCATCTTTTGATTTTGGAAACAAAGTTAAATGTGTGTTTGCCTAGGTGAAAAAGAAAACATTTTTCTGTTAAGGTACAAATAAATCTAGACTTTATAAAATGCTAGGACCTAAGTACTGAATGCAAAGTGCATGATTACATGATTACATACAATAAGAAGAATTTCTTCTTTTGCTTGCAGGAACACCATTGATAAATGATCTGGCTCAAATCCTAGGATGATGGCAGTAACAAATAACAATTTCAGTCCAGGTAATTACAGTTTTTCTACCTGTGGTTACAGTGGCAGTTTCAAATATGGGCGATCCCTTTTGTTTCAATTAGATGTTTGGGTTACTACATAAAGTAATTGCTCTCTCCAAAAACAACAGACTATCAGACACAAGTTAAATGTAGGAAAGAATTGGGAAGGGATGACATGTAGAAGTGTGATTTCTATTAACATTTTTAAATAGTGTATGTTTGCTTAATGTTTACCAAAGAAGCTTTTTCATGTCTTTGCTCACGAAATAAAGTAACCAGCATTAGGGTTAGAAAAGCATGTTAACTATCTACCAGCCAGTGCAGGATTTTTGTGCCTGTTCCAGTGATATTACCTAGACATCTCTATCTTCATGTTGATCTACAAAAGAACTATCTAGCATTCATCTCTGCAATTTCTTTGCAGAAGTTCAAGTTTTCTCACTGTCAGTAATCTCTGGCTCTGACAGTCCTGGTGTGGATATTTGGTAGGTGGCATTGACACCCTGCCCCACGCATGAATGTCACAGAACCATCTCTGTCACTTCAGTAGCACTTCAGGGACTTTTATATGTTACTGAGCATTTCTAACTATAATAGCAGAACAGCAATCACAGGCAAATGGCCAGGTGGATTTCCTTGCTTAGGCATCTCCCTTCATGATTCTATACAGCAAACCATGATGTACTTTTCAGGATGCCTCTGGTGATTAATCTTCTGCAGTCTGTTCAGGAATGTAGATTCCATGAGCCTCCAAGTGTGCAGTGGCTCCTATTGAGATCAAAGCAAAAACATTTACTGGAGATGCAAAACACCAGCACTGGGTCTCAAGCCAGTCTCAGATCACCAAAGAAAATGGTTTATACTAAATTAAAGAGTGTTGTAGAGAACCACATAAAATACTATAGAAAATGGATAACCTGAGTAAGTGGGATCTGACTGGGAGTCATGTACCAACAAAGAAAAATAGATGTCCTAATTTTGCAAATGCACAAAACCCAAAAGCATTATTTTTAGTGTTAAAACCCACTGTTCCCAATCATAGTGTATGGAACAAAGTTCTGGGTGACAAGGGACATCCACAATACCCCCCACAACATCAGTGTTTTCTATGAATAGTAAACAAAAGCCATATTTAGCACTTCCATAGCACTTTATATGCTCAAAGGACTTCACTAACCATTACTGGCATATCTAGATGCTTCTTATATGCAAATGAATGCAAATATGAGAGTAGGCATTAGGAGGCAGGATATTAGAATACATTAGCAAACGGACAATAGAAAACAGCTGGTTTGACTGAGTGTGGAGATGTGAGCAGGGAGTAGCAGAGAGCACAATTCACTGCTCAGAATTACGGAAAGAATTGTGCTGATTGCCGTCATGGCTTAGAAACTCATCACTTAATTAACAATATAAATATTTTAAAAATTAACATTTCATAAAACCACAATAAGAGGTTCCATTGTGAGAGTGGGAAAGGATTAATTCACAGTTGGCTGGATCGATGGCACCCAGCCTTCATTCTCTTGGCTTACGACAACACACTCGGTGAGAATTAATACAACACAATTCATGCCCTGTCATGTCTTATTACTTAATTATGAAATGTCTGCAGTACTTTGGACATTACTGGGCCTGTTTGATTGGCTGTGACTGATGTCATACCCACTTTAATACTAGCCAGTACATGCATGGATAGGCCTGTCCCCCTCCTCACCATTTTCCTTCTTTCTATTCATGAATTCTATTTCATAACAGTAATAATATACTCCAGGCAGTGCATTTCCAGGGAATTATTGCATTTCTCAAGTGGGTAAAGTCATTTGGCCTTTCAGCCTCATGCCTTGCAACACCTTCCTAGGCATGTTATAATTGCTCAGAAATACTCTATACCTTGTGTATTATGATTCTTACATGCCACTCTTGCTTTTTCACTTGACTAGCCCAAATAGCATCCAACAGGAAAAGTTGTCAGGTGTATTTTTTTTCCAAATGAGTCTCTCAGATATATTTGCAAGGCTTTGAGTGTATCATGCACATACAATTTAAATGCATTAATTTACAAATATTAATCATTTAGCATCCTCTATAAAATATAATGGCCACATTCTCATGTCCCTTGACAATCCCAGAGCACTGCCTCCTGTGTCTCTAAGGTGGTAGGAGCACAAGATGACACACTTGATTTAATAAGAGCACAGAGCTGCATGCACAGATACAATAGAATGCTTACAGTGAGATGCTGCAGTAAATGTTTATGAAAGCTTAAAAGGAATCATTCTTGTTGAGAAATCTTTGAGTCTAATGATTGAAGAAAGTACAAGGCATTCTTCTCAGTTTATGGTAAAACTACTGACGTCAAAACTTACTTTAAGTAGGAAGAGAAAATAAATTAGGCATCAAAAATATCCTCAGATTTAAACAGAAAAGAATACAAGATATTTCTACTCCCTACAGCACAGAACTTTGACATGCACACTTATGGATCAGTAGAAGTGGGCTGAAATCCTAGTCAATATTATCTCCTCTGAGTTACTAAGGTTCACTTCTGAAGTTCTGATTCAGCCTGCCATGAATGCTTTTTATTCCTGAAGCAATTTTCAACCAAATATCTCTACTAACTCAATGAGCTTTAATGAATCAAGCCTTCTGGCAAAGTCCAAAAGGAAGGTCAATTTAGTAGAAACTAAATTATGGCAGATTGCAGCATTAGCACTTTTTATAACTGCAATTACATAATGGGAAACCACATTCCTACCAGAGTCACATATGCCTCCAGTAGTTCCATCCTTACCTTGCTTTCTGCTTCCTCTGGAGGGGACACCTCCTATTGCCTGAACTAGAGTTGTGCTAGACTTAACCATAGCAAATGTGAGGGTGGTGAGGCACTGGAACCAGCTGCGCAGAGAAGATGTGATGCCCCATCCCTGGCACTGTTCAAGACAAGGTTGGATGGGGCTCTAAGCAACCTGTTCTAGTGGCAGCTATCCCTGCCCATGGCAGGAGCATTGGAACTGGATGATAAATATTTAAGACCCTTCCAAACCAAGCCCCTCTATGATTCTATAAATGTAAGATTGGAGGATGATTGGGTAGTAATGCCCCATCCCGGCCTGGACTTTCCATGTCTGTTACAGTCACACTTCAGATGTGAAACAGTCCTGCTCACAGAGCCTTCTCTGAAACTGAACCAACTAGAGGTGGCGACTTTCTCTCTACTAGAATGAGGTGATAAATAAAATGGAGGCCACAGTAAAAAATGAACATATTTCATCAGCTGGAAAGAGCATGGATTTGTGCTATCTTGGCAAAGGGCTGTTAAAACTCTGAAGAGACCGTTCTCAAAATAACTGGGGCAAGAACAAGCTGGAGATTTTAATTTTGCATGATGTGTAATGTCAAGTTTATGATTAAATAAAAAATGGGAGTTTCCCATGGATCCCCTCTTCAGTTTTCGTGTACCTGCTGTAGACCAACATGATCATGGATAGAAAAAGGTGAAAGGCTAACCAAGTTTACAGCCCTGCTTTGTGGGAAATAAAGCAAGGGGAAGTGAACTAGAACAGATAACTTGGAAGCATTATACAAGAATTTTTCTTCAGTCTGTACATTTAAGACCTACTAAAAATGGCAATGAGCCGAAGGTAGAGAGGAAGAGGAGTCCAAACCACATTGTCAAATGCAGTGTGCCTCTTAAAAGAAGAAAAATAGAAAAAAAGGTCAGCATTAAATTCCAGAATAATTGTGGGCTTAGGAAAACTGACATTTAAGTCACCCATGATTTCTAACGTAGCAGCTTCTTCTGTAGGTGATGATTTCAACACCATTTATCAGCAAACAGAAAGTTTTAGTCCATGGTGGTGTCTTTTCTCCTCTTATAGGTATTATATTTGGCTCAGATACTTGAAAGGCTTGATATCCTTTGGGACCAGCTCCTGAGTGATTGGAACATCACCAGCACTGCATTAAGTTCCCCTGCTCTGTGCCCAAGGGACAGCAATCCATGCCTCCCACCTGCATGAAGAATGCCTTCATCAGCAAACAGCAGTATTCTGGAGCTGGAAGCTCTCAGTCTTCTTGTTAAGCTGTTTCCCTTTGTATAAAATAAGCACTCCTTCAACACAGAGAGGGAACCAGTACTACCTGAGCTTCCTAACCCCTCATCTATACATCCATCTTCTGCTTTCTGACAAAAGAGAATCCTCTGCAATGGGACAGAGGATTCTCATAACTCTGTGGTGAAGTTATGAGAGGAAAAGGTAGAAAAGTTCTTCCTCCTCTATGTGGATGTGGTGGAGGCAGAGGCTTAGCTGGCTATTCAAGCACTTCAAGCAAGCAAACTCTTCTTTTATGCCTCCCAGAAGAGCCTAATTAGGAGGGTGAAAGGAGGGGCCCAATACAGCATGAAAAAGCCAAGTCTTACACAGATGTATTTGTCCAGAGACAGAATATTCAGTTTTCTTTGCTTTTAGGATCAGGCCCGAGTGTCATCGTTGCCAGTGTTCTCCTACATTGGATTTAAACTCTCAAAATGGCATGTGAGTGCCTCATTTTACCTCAAGAATCTGAACTTTAAAGTACAGTGTGTTAAACTGTAAAGCAGCTTGGGAAGTATTGGGATTGATTCCAGGTGGGTAACAAATACTAGCTTACCATCTGATGCGGCACACATCCCTGGAATTCAACGGGTAATTGGCACCACTCATGCTCAGTCACTGCCATGCGGGTAAAGCCTCATTACAAGTGTGCATTTTATAATTTTCCTCAAATTTATCAAACAGTCTTTGATAAAGATTACATGAACATCTGGTTTCAAATAGAGAGATTTTCTAACAATTGCTGTCAATTAAACCCTGGAAACCTACCAAGTGGAAACAATAAGAAAAAAAATCAGGTGTCAGGTCATAGTAGATTATTTTCTTGGTAGTGAAGAACGATCTGACAAATTAAGGTAACTATCTTAAATATCCAAAAGCACCTGTAACCTTGCCAGCCTTCCTCTATGATAAAAATTCCTTCTCTCTCTTCAGAAGAATTACACTTACCACTTTTTGCTCTTGTTTATTATCAAAGTCTCTCACCCGAGAAAACAACAGTGTGTTATCAGTGACTTTTCACACAGCGGTATGAATAAATAAGGAGTGACAAAATCATAGGTGAATGTATTTTGTGAAATACCAATGAAATTACAATTGGTTTCAAGAAATTTTTAAAGATTCATTACTAGATATAAATTCTTTTGTAAAATTACAAGCTGCTTTAAAAACTGTTGTGTGAAAAGCCAATTATCCAACATAATTTATGAAATTAATTTTACTACAAATAATGTGGTAATAATTATAAAAATTCATAAGAACCTGGAGCTCAAGGAGTGGCAAAGTGCATTGAAATGTTATTGGTGCTACTCAAGGCAAGTGAAAAAGTTGACAGGCTAATGAATAGAATAAGAATGCAAAACATATTATATATTGTATCATATATGATATTTTAAATTATGGATTATCTCCATACTTTGTTTTCCAGGATGAGCTCATAGATCCATTTTTTCATCAAGGAGTAAAATTTCAATAGTTTTTGAGTTTGAAGATATTATCATCTTCATCATGACATCACTTTTTGAAAAGACTGAAGTGACATTAAACAATTACACAAATAAGGAATACTGCCAGGTAAGTATTAAAATGTGATAGGTATTTTTCCCTGCAATGATAATAGAGTGATACGAGTTTATAGATGATACAATCTATTTCTATTGAAGACATCTACTTTCACTCTTGGCACATACATTTGCACTAGCAACATCGTTTGTGTTTAGCAGAAGAGCTGTCATTTAACAGACAGATGGCTCCAGTGGCTGGATGTAAAGCAACTCACTGAAATTGTTCAGTGATTCCCAAACTACTTTAACAGTGTATTCCAAATTCCCATCATTTTATGCGAAACAATAATTTATTTATTGGTGCCACTTCTTATACAGCCACTATCACTCCAGCCTGAGTACCTCCCAGTATTATAAAACATATATAGAAGATACACTCTTTCTCCCTCTCCCTCTTCTTTCCAGTAAGCTAACATTTCAGAATTATTTTATTTTACCATATATCTATATCTCTGTCTATTTGGGAAGAAAGAACAAATCTCACTTCTCCGTCACGACTTCTACCATATGTGTGCACACATGCACATACATATAAAAATATAAATATACTTTTTATATATATATATATCATCTTTACACCACATACACACTTAAATGGTAGAAGTCATGACAGAGAAGTGGGATTTTTTCTTTCTTCACAAATAGATAGATTTCATTTCCTCGGAAGGCTTAATTTGCTTTTCTAGACCCATTACTGTCAATGTTTTCTTCCAGAGAAACCACTCTGTCAGAGAGGTTTTGGGGTGCCTGCCTGAACTCTGTGTGTACATGGCAGGTTAAGTTTGAAAAGTCACACCTTGTCCTCAGTACCTCTGCTGCATCTTGAGGCAAAACACATATCTGTGTTGCACATTTTATTTCCAAAGTGCTGAATATGACCCAAAATCATCCCTTTGTTCTAGGGGGTCTCTGATTTCAAATGACTACAGGCATCGGGGAAGAAATGCTTGGATTATTCTGGAACCCAAATTCTCTTCTCATCATGGTAGTATCCTTTTCAATGGTGATATTTACTTGGAATACTTAAGCCAGGCAAATCTAGACAGGAATTGCTTTGTACTTCTTGAACCCAAGTTCAGTCCTGCCCAGAAATAAAGATGAAGCTGAAGTCAGACAACTTCGCAAAAATCCTTTTGTAGGAAGAGAACAACTATGCAGTAGGCAGAGGGATTTCTGACCCTGAAGAACCATCCTGTTGGGCTTCCTTCTGGGGAATCAGCATCGATATCCACTGTCTTGGGGTGACTTTATAATGTGTATCCCCTATCGCTACCCTATGCCCACCAATCTTTTCTGTGTCTTTAAACTGAGCCTGAGAAGGACAGAAAACAAAAAAAAACTTTTCAAAGCAGTTGTTTCAAGGACACGGAGATACACTCCTCGGCTTCAGCAATACCCTTGGTTTTTTTTT